>RCUC01139032.1:0-29814 GCA_003697995.1 Taxidea taxus jeffersonii | reverse complement strand
TTCTAGGGGCACCTGGGTGGCTCAGTGGGTTAAAGCCTCTGCCTTCGGCTCAGGTCATAATCCCAGGGTCCTGGGATCCAGCCCCGCTTCAGGCTCTCTGCTCAGCAGGGAGCCTGCTTCCTCCTCTCTCTGCCTGCCTCTTTGCCTACTTGTGATCTCTATCTGTCAAATAAATAAATAATATCTTAAAAAAAATAAAGCTTTAAGTGCTTTTTTTTTTTTTAAAGTGGGTTCAAATCCTGCCCCTGCTACCTACTAATCTCAGAAAGGCTGTTTACACTCGTTTAAACAAATGCAATTAGAGTACCTGTCCCCAAGGGTGGTTCTGAGTCCTAGTGACATAATGTGTATAAAAAGCTTGGCATGGTACTTGGCACCTCCTGAGTGTTCAACAAATGGTCACTGGTATGTTTAGTATTCCCCAAATTGATTCATCCTTTTGTAATATCCTATGTTCACTTACGGTTTTACTTATTCACTAAGCCAAAACCCTAACTAACATTTTCCAAATCTCTTCATCTTTGCACTATTCCCCAAACTCTGCTCAGAGCACCTGTCTCTCCTGAATATCTCTCAAGTTCTTCATCACTCATCTCTTACATGAACCACCTTAGCGACTCCCTCAATGGTCTCCCCACCTTCCATTTCTCCCTCCAGCCCATTTCCATTCTTAGCCAAAGGGGTCTTTCAAAAACTTACAGAAAACCATGAAATTTCCAGGGAGCCTGGGTAACTCAGTTGGTTAAATGTTGGCCTTCAGCTCAAGTCATAATCCCAGGGTCCTGGGATTGAGCCCTGTGTTGGCCTCCCTGCTCCATGGGGAGCCTGCTTCTTCCTCTCCTACTCCCCCTGCTTGTGCATGCTTGCTCTCTCTCTCTTTCTCTCAAATAAGTAAATAAAATCTTTTTTTAAAAATGAAATCTCCAGTTTTAACCCCCTCTCTTCCCATGGGTCCCTTCTGGCCACATCTCCTCTATGCCCTCTCCACCCCGTCCAAGCCTGTCACCTCCCTCCAGTCTCTGCTCCTCCCACGATCCTACACACATACCCTACCGTGCATTTGTCTAAGCTGATCCCTTTGCCTGAAATGAATGTCCTCCCTCTCTTCCTCAGCTGCAAAACTCTAACTCATCCTGCAAGACCCAGTTCAAAAGGCCCTCTCGCAGAAAGCTTTCCCAGACTCAACCAGCTGCTAGAGGTTTCCTCTTCTGGTCTCCTCAGCTCCTCTGGGAGAAGCTCCTTCTGTACGTGCCATTCTGTTTATGTGCCTGGCTTTGGCCAGCTGGGACCAATCGAAAGCACAGGGACTGGACCTAATCCTTCACTTGTCCGTGGTGCTGGGCTCCCCAGGGGAGACTCCTACATGGGGAGATTAAGATGTCATGTCTGAATCAAGATGTTAACTATACTTGTTCAGGTTGCGCTGCTCCTCTGTTCCCATCCCATTTATACCTCATGGTCCTGGGAAACCAGGCCCAGATTCTGGGAAAAAACATAGGCCCATAAAGAGCTGTAGAGTATAGAAGGTTAAACACAGACTAGGGACACCTGGGTGGCTCAGTTGGTTAAGCGGGTACCTTTGGCTCAGGTCATGATCCCAGTGTCCTGGGATCGAGTCCCACATCTGGCTCCTTGCTCAGCGGGGAGCCTGCTTCTCCCTCTGCCTCTGCCTGCCATTCTGTCTGCCTGTGCTCACTCTCTCTGACAAATAAATAAATAAAATCTTAAAAAAAAAACAAAACAACACAGACTCAGCCACTTCTCGGCCTTGTGATTTGGGGTAAGTTGTTTAAACTCTCAAAGCCTTAGTTTTCTCACCTGTAAATGATGGTAACAACAATATCGGCTTCAAGGATTGCTCCGAGTACCATCTAGTGCAAACCTTGCCCACATTCCAGTTTTAGAAATGGGAAAACTCAATCTCAGAGAAGTGAAGTGACCCAGCTAAAGGCTCCCTTGGCAAGTCCAGGGGAAATAGACAAATGGGCATTTCCAGTGGAAACTCTGGGACGGTCATCCAACCTAAGGTGGGTGCCCACCAAAACCACCTTGCACACCTGTTAAAAACTCACTTGGGGGCAGAGAGTCTATTCCCAGTCTTGGACAGGGCCCAGGAATCTGTGTGAGAGCAGCTCCAAGCTGACTCACTTGTGGGAATTTGGATCACATGGGGTTCACTTCACCTTCCGCTGGTCTCATATAAGTGTGTGTGTATGATTTCTTGCTTTTCAGGTGGCCTCCCTCACTGGCCCATAAAAACTTATTCAAAACTCTTCCATGCATGGCTCCCCACGGCTCTGAGGACCCAGGCCCACCTGTCTCAAGTTGACCCAAAAGCCCAGCATGGTCACACCTCTGCACTCCCGATGCTCTTTCTCCTCCTGGCCTTTGCACAACTGTTGTCTGATCTTGGAGCATTCTTCCCAGAGCTGGCCCTCCTCCAGTAGCTCTTTCCAGCACTCACCCTTATTCTGTAACTGCTTGTTTACTTGTCTGTTAGCGCCAGAGTGTAGAAACTACACTCGTTCAGGGCCATCTCCCAGGTGCTGGCCAGTGCCAACAGTGGTCCTTGATAAACGCCTGCTGAATAAATGAATGAGAATGGCCTAGTCCAGTGTGGCCCAGAAGGGCAGTCAAAGCCTTGGGTGGCTCTTCTTCCTGCCTCGGGGCGACACATCAACCCCAAGCACTGGGTGGGGTTGCCAGACCAGGTGGGGGCTGCCATCAAACCATTCTGGGCTTGGAAAGCTCTAGAACTAAAAGCTCCCGGTCTGGCATGAGACAGACCTGGTCCACCACTCCTAGCCCTCCCTGTGACATTGGACAGGTCACGGAACCTCTCCTGAGCAGCTTTCTCACCTGTCCTAAGGATGAGCTACATTCATGTAAAGCCCTCCCCCCTCCACCCCACTGCCTGGCCCAGAACAAACATCCCAAAAACATTAGCCAGCACTACTAGCTCAGGGTTGTTACTTAGCTTCCCAGGACAGCTCCATTCTCTCCCTTGGAACCCCCACCAAAGTGCCCACCCAGAGGAGTTATCAAAAAAGATGATTAGCACTAAATCGAACAGCATTTCTGCTGCTGATAGGTGGAGTGGAGCAGAGGCAACACCAGACCCTTAGGGGAAGGGAAACCAGTATCCATCTGCATCTAAGAATAACAGCACTCCCTGTTTATGGAGCACAGGCAGGTCGGCCAGGGCTCTGGGCTGCCTGTTGCGAGGGGAAGCCTGGGAGCAGTGGTGGACACTGAGAAACGGATTGAACTAGAAGTGGTAGAGAAAACCCTTCCCTCTTCGGCCCTTGGGCCCCTCCGGGAGGGCTCAGGTCCTTCTGCCGCCACCAGGGGGCCGAATTCCCTTTGCCCCAGCTGGCCCAGGCTACCACGCTCTCCCCAAACCAAGAGAGTGGCTCCTGGCCACTCCCTCCCTCCACCCACTCCACCCCACCCCGCTCCGCGCCCCCCACCCCCGCCGTTCTCCTACCCACCCCACACACACTCCTGGCTTCCACACACGGGGCAGAGGTGGCTCCTTCTGGAGAGAGCAGCCGGCTCGAGTGCAGTTCTGCCGTTTTATTTTTCCTGGGATACTCAAGGGGATGTGGGAACAGCCACAGGTGTGGTGAGGGGAAGCCCCATCTCCCCTCCCCAGCAGCTGGGAAAGGGGAGAGGCCCAGGCGCCCTGGTCCTGGGTTGGTCCAGCCACTGTGGTCCCTGGGCCCAGTGGGCTGAGGGCTGAGGGTGAGCCCCTGGGAGGGTGGGGCAGGCTCCTAGGTGGGGTTCGGGATTCTTCATAAAAAGCCACGAAGCTTGATCCCCACGAAGCCCAGCCCCGCGGGGTGGGGAGAGGGGACGCAGAGCCCAGATGGGGGACCCGGCCCGGCCTGGCCCGTGGGGGGGGGGGGGTGGTGGTAATGGCAGAGATGGTGCCCGTGGGGAAGAGGTGGGGACGAAGCGTCGGACCAGGAGAGAAGGGGGTCCAGGTGGGGGCGCAGGGCGGAGAGGCACGGCCCCCAGCCCAGCCCGGGCGCCTTCGCGTGGGGTCAGGAAGGTAAAAAACCCACGAGAGTGTGACGGGCAGGAGGGGCCGGGGCGTGCGGTGCCGGCGGGGCGGGCGCACGGGGCGGCCCGCGTTCACAGTGACCTCGACGCTGGGTGTACAGTACGGGTAGAAAACCGCGGGCCCGGGCCCGGGCCGGGCGGGCCGGGCCGGTCACAGCCTGGTCTGGGCCTCGGGGATGTAGATCTCGATGCTGTCGGCACTCTCCGTGGCCGAGCTGTGGCGGAAGGAGGCGGCGCGCTTCGCCGCCAGGAGCCGCTTGCGCGCTTCCTGCCGCTGCCGGTCCACCGAGTCCAGGGAGCGCTCCTTCACCGGCACGCCCCGGCCCCGCGAGGGCTTCTTTGGTATCGGCGGAGGGACCTTCTTCTCCTCCTGCCGGGAGAGGGGGCGGAGGCTCGGTCTGCGGACGGGGACTCCCCCATCCCCCGCTCGCGCCCCCGCCGCCCCAGGGGACTGACACCGCGTGGCTCCGAAGCCCCAGGTGTGCCTGGGACCAGGTCAAAAGCCACTTTTCATTAAAAATTACGAATCCGGGCGCCCCCTGGTGGCGCCGTTCACGACAACTCGCATCCTAGCGCTCGCTCCTCCCGGGATCCTCCAGAGACGGGGGTGGGAAGTGGGCGATTTCCCTCCAGTCGGGAGGAATGCTGCGGCCCCGACTCACGCAGGGCAATGGGGGGTTCGCTACCAGGCATCTGGGCCTCATCACAGACAACGTCTAGTGCGGTGAGTGCTGAGGGGCCCCCCAAGATCCCCTCCGTGCCTAGGTCCAAACTAAGGGCAGTCCCCTCTTCTGGAAGCTTTAGTTCTGCTCCCTCAGACTACAGCTGGTCGGAGGTGGCTATAGCCACCTCGGGGTTCTGGCAGCTCAGGCAGTGTGGCACAAGGCCAAGCAGATGGCCGTGACCAAGAGTGTAGTCCTATTAGAAGCAGACAGTCACCATCACGGATCCAAGACTGCCTCTGCTGCCCGTGAATGCCCTCCACTCCCTTCCTCTCCCCACACAGGCCCCCTCTGTCAGGAAGGGCATTTTCCAGGGTCTGGCCTCTTGGCTTGAAGGAACTCTCCCCCTACCTTGGGCTCCAGAAGTTTCCAGCTGTTGGCCTTGAGTTGCTGTAGCTCCAGGAACTTGAGGGTCACATCCTCTATAGACAGCTGCAGGAGGTCCCAAAAACCCGCCAGGTCCTGGAAGGTGGGCACGGGGAACGCAGTGGGGTCCTTCAGTGGAGGGAGACAGAGGAGAGACGGCTGGTCAGGAAGATCTACACCCCAGCCAGGACCAGAGAAAGCCCCATCCATCCTCCCCACCAGGAAGCTCAACCTGGGAGAGTGTGGTCTGGGGGAGGGGGAGGTAGGGAGACAAGAACCCAGGCCACTCTGTCTTGGGCACAAACACCTGGTCTCACCTCCAAGCATATACCCTCCTGGAGGGCTCCAGCCCATGGGCACTCACCATGCTTTGCTGACACAGCCGGAAGAACTGCTGAACCTTCTGGGACAGGAGAAGCTGTGTGCTGCCCACGGCACTGCGGATCTTCTCCAGGACTGGGGAGCAGAAGCAGATTCAGAGGAGGGACGGATGCCTCTCTTCTCCCAGCCTCTGAGAAGTCTGCCCTGAATGACTCAACCCTGCCTTATCTGGCACTTTCTGTTCATCTGTCCCCTCCAGCCTCCTCCCCATCCCATCCCCAGGTCCCTAACAAGCGGCTCCTATCCCACTGCACCAAGAAGGCTGGATCCTCAGAGACCAGCGTTTCTTCAGACAACCTCCATTTCATAAGCACTTATCCTCCTGTGTCCTTCTTTCCTCCTGTGTCATGGAACAGAAGGAAACCAGCCCTCACCTGGCCCTCCAGGCTTACCCAGGCACCAGCTCAATGACCACCCATTGGCAGAACTTTGTCACTCATCAATCAGTAGGTGACTCCTTGACTCATCAAGAGTTACTGAAAATTTCATGTGCATGACTCTCATCTTCCTAGTCACTATCCCATCAACTTAGGGATTCTGAGGTATGGCTGCATCTCCCCTCAGATGGACATGCAGGGAAGGGATGTGGCATCCCTCAATCCAGGGCCATGTCTTGGGGCTGAATGTCCTTCATCTAGGCTTCAGACAGTGATCTGACCTTGTGCACTGCCTCACCCTCCACCTTGTAGTGTGGTCCCACTCCCTGGATCAGTCCTGGACTCCCACACCAGCAAGATGGGAACAGAGTCCTCTTGACCTCCATGGGCTGGGTGACTTGGCCCTGCCGGGCCCTTTCACCTAGTCACTTGCCCAGTCCCACCCTGGCCTCTGAAGCTGTTTCCCCGCTTCCTTCCAAGAGCTTCCAGCATGTCCTGCGGCCAAGGGGGGCCCACAGAGATCCAGGTCAAAGAAGCAAAGCAGGAGGACGCACACTCAAGCCCAAGCAGAGGGCTCTGCCGTTCCACTGCTCACCGCACAGCCCCAGCTACGATCCCTTCGCGCACGCAGGGCCCCTCACTCACTCTCCTCAGGCAGCTCATAGTCCTCCGCCTCCCGCTCCATCTGCTGGCACCAGTGTTCCAGCTTCTCCACCTCCGCCCTCAGCATCTTGATGAACCACTCGCCGTCCCGCGGGCAAGGGGACGTGCGGCCTGAGTCAGGGAGGCTACGTGAGCCGCGCTCCATCCAGGAGTCACGGCGGCTGGACCCAGGGCCCGGGGTGGGGGCAGGGGCAGGGCCTGGCGACCCATCAGTGGCCGGCGGCTCATACGGCAGTGGGTAGCCCTCGCGGTAGGCCCACTGGCCCTGCGTGTGGACCGTGCGGAAGACTGAGTAGGTGGGGGCTCGGGGCCCAGGCTGGGGCTCAGAAGCGTGCCTCTGGAAGGAGCGTCCAAACTGCAGGGCCTTGTCTTCTGTGGCCACTGTGGCCAGGCCGGCCAGGCCCTCCAGCTCCAGGTCTGCCTGCACACCGGCGGTCACACTGTTGGAGCGCTTGAACCTTGCCCGCCTGGTGAGAGAGGTGGCTGTCATCTCTGCTCCTGCCCAGTCTCATCCCCACCCCCCATCCCCCCACCCCCCACACCCCCCAACCTCCCCTTGCCCCTCTCCCCCAGGCCAAAAGGAAAAGGAATGAGAAACCTACAATGGGATGGACATTAACTCTTGACCTTTAAATATAGAGTCCCTGCAGATGGGTTCAGAATTCCCACTGCACTCCCTCTGGACAGGGCTGATATTCAAAATATCTAGCGATCTGTACTCCAGGGGCAGAAGAGATGCTGGCACCGCAGCCCAAATCAGAATGGACACACCAGAGAGATGGAGCAGGACCTCCAGAAGCTGGACTGTGGGGCAGAGCTAAGGGCCGAGAGAAGGGCCAGGTTGGCGGCTCTTTCCCAGCGACCACAGAAGGATTTCAGCATTTTAACAAATAGTAAGTCTTTGCTAGTTTGCACCAACAGCAGGGGTTTGTCTTCGGCCCTTCAGAAATGGGTAAACTAGAGCCCCGAGAGGCCTATGGTCACCGGGCTACAGAGTAGCTACCCAGGGTTTAGACTCAGGGCCGCTGACTCCACAGCCCAAGTACTTCCCACCACACCAGCTGCTAGAGCATCAGGAAGAACTGCCTGGGAGAGGCCCGAGCGTGGGAGGAGCCTGCAGCTGAAAGGACCTCTCCTCTAGGGACCCCCACAGCCCAGCCCAGAGCCTGGCCAGACACAGTCAGCCAGAGCCAGTGGAGGTGAATTAAGTTGTTGGCAGGAATGACATCGGGCCTGGAAATTTCTTGTCTTTGAGTTAATATGCAAATCCTCTGCAAAACAGAATGTCAGTTGGCCTTGTTCTTTGTCACCCCCTCCCCCAGCTCAGAGTTCTTTCCTATGAGGAAGCCCATGGTCCCCGAAGTGCATGGAGCTGGGGTCAGACAATCCTTGAAGAAGTGGGAGTCAGGAGATGTTGGGGTGGTGGGGAGAGATAAACAGAAGTTGGACATCTGGAAATTTCAGGGCCATAAAAGACAGACTAAGCCTGTCCTAAGCCACCTCCACCCCATTATGGTCTGAAGAGAGAGGGACTGGGAAGGGGCAGGTCTTGGGGGACCCCTCTAGCTTCTCTGGAGTGTCCTCCAACCCCCACAACTTCAGCCTTCCTCCTGCTGCCCAGGCCTTCTCTCCCTGCCTGCCTTGCCTGCCTGCTTCCCTCCAGTTGGCGGGCTGCCTGCTGGGAGCCTGTTGTCATAGAAACCAGGCCCAGAAGGATGCTGCAGGACCCAGGAAAGAGATGCACTCATGTGCAGTCTCCAACAAGCCCTGTGTCCCCACCCCCACTCAGAGAGAGAGAGAGAGAGAGAGAGGGAGAGAAAGCGAGAACATATCCGCACTACCTCCCACATGGTCTTCACCCCGGCATCTACCCTGTCCTGCCCTGGCCAGGATTTGTTCCACCCTCTGCCTTTCCATTGAATCAGCCTCCTTTCAAGACACTTCCGTCTCCACTCAGCACAAAAGAAAAGTACCGGACAAGGAGTCAGATCTGAATTGTAATGCTGGCTCTGTTGCTGTGCACCTTTGGGAAGTCACTCACTCTCCATCTAGTGTGTGTGTGTCTGTGTGTGTGTGTAAAATATATTACACACGATATGATTATATATAAATACACACGCACACATAAATACTACCTAAAATGATAGAAATGGATCAGTAATCACCAAAGTACTCCCTCTCTCAAAAATTATCCCTTACATATTTTCAGATCAGGGGCCCAACATTCCCTCACCAATCCAGAGCAGTCTTCCTAAAGCTGCCCTTTGCCCAATGCATTCCCCTGCCCAAAACTCTTCCCCAGCTCCCTGCTGCCAAAAGAAAAAGTTCAAGTTCCCTCTGCTGGCATTCACCCAATGCTAACATCTACTCCGGAAGCAGTCCTCCTCTCCAAGCTCATCCGCCAGCCCCCTAGCCACATTCTTCTTGTTCCCCAAGTAGATGATATTGGCCCTGACTCTATGCCTTTGCACGTGATATTCCTTTTTCTGGAATGGCCTTCCTCCTCCTCCCTCCCTGGCCATTTCCGACTCGAGGCATCTCTTCCTCTCTGAGCCTCCTGACTGTGCCCACGACCACCCTCAGCACTGTACCGCCCTCAGCAGCCTTCTTGGGTGTGGAAGCAGCCCCAACTTTTCTGCTTAATTTGTTCTCTGTCTTCGGTGAGACAGAGTGTCATGTGTCATGTGTCTAACTGAACTGTTCTGAGGCACGATGGCTCTACTGCTAATGTTTTCATGCCTCTGAGCTCCAGTCCGCCTTTGGCCCCTTCAGAGCTCCAGCAGTTGCAAACCACACACGTAAAGGTGGGGCTTGCCCCAGTAAAGACATTATCAAAGGCCTCCCTTCCCTGTCTGCTTCCCTGGTCTCCCTCACAAAACATGGATCTGTCCCTCAGCCGCACTGCATGTGCTGCCTTTCACCTAGCCTCTCAGGGGTCCTGAGAAGATCACATCCGGTCGGAATGGAGCCAGGCCACATGGTCTGGAACAGAAGCATCCTAAGTACCCCAGGCTTCATGGTTCTCAAGTCATGACTTCAGTGAGATCTCCTCACCATGTCTACCTCAAGGAACACCGAAAGAGTTGAGGAGCTCATGGGATGCCTAGAAGCACAGTCTTCGCCAATACTCCCAGCTTGGGGCCAGAGATCAGCACAGTCCCAGCAGCAGTCAGTCAACCTTGCACAAGTGGTATTTAAAACCAGCAGTGTGAGGCAAACCATAAAAGACCCTTAACTAGAGAGAACAAACTAAGGGTTGCTGGAGGGGAGGCTGGTGGGGACATGAGCTGAATGGGTAATGGGCATTACAGAGGGTTTGAGGTAATGAGAACTAGGTGTTGTATGTAAATTCTACTCCTGAGGGTGCATGGGTGGCTTAGTTAAGCATCTGTCTCTTGGTTTCAGCTCAGGTTATGATCTCAGGGCTGTGGGATCGAACCCCACATCAGGATCCCTGCTCAGTGCGGAGTCAATTTCAGATTCTTTCTCCATTCCCCTCTGCCCCTCCTAGTCACGTGCTTCTATCTCAAATATATAAAAATCTTTTTAAAAAATCTACTCCTGAAGCCAGTTCTACACTATATGTTAACCAATTTGAATTTAAATAAAATTTTGGAAGAAAAATAAAATAATAAAACCAGCAGTGAGAAGCACCTGGCTGGCTCAGTCAGTGGAGCATGGAGCTCTTGATCTCAGGGTCATAGGTTTGAGACCCATGTTTTTTAATTTTAAAAATAAAGTCTTTTAAAAAATCAGAAATAAAAATAAATAATAAAAACAGCAGTGTGGAATGTGGTCACCCAAGAAAAGAGCAATGTAACAAAGATATAAAGCCCTGGGGAACGTGGATATTTCAGAGGCTGGTGGAGACAATATAGCCCCACAGGTGTTTAAGCCAGAGAGGAAGAGGAAGGAAACCAGGGCAAAGTCACCTAAAAGCAGAACAGAGACAGAGAGTCTGAAGAAGGAATAAGTAATCAACACGGAAAATGGTGTCCGTTGATTTAGCAAAATGGAAGCCACTGGGGACCAAGGCAAGAGTCAGTGTGGCGGGGTATGGGGCTGACACAGATGGAGGAGATCTAGGCAAGACAATTCTTCCAAAGAGTTTGGTTGAGAAAGGAGGAAAAGAAAAGATAAGGGATGGATATTTTGGTTATTTTTCAATTATATCTCAGTAAAGCTGGGGGAGGGAGGGAAAAAGAGGGATGTTTTATTTAGGATGGTGCTCCCATGCCGTATCTCGAGAGGAGAGAAACTGCAAGGTATGCAGAATAATGATTGAAGAGGTCCACATCCTAGTTCCTGGAAGCTCTGAGTAGGTTACTTTCCACGGCAAAATGGACCCTTCAGATATGATTATGTTAAGGATCTTGCGATGACAAGAAGAGTCTGGATTATCCAGGTGTGTCCAATTTAATCACCAAGGTCCTTGTGAGTGAAAGAGGGAGACAGGTATGTCCGAATCAGAGGAGATGGGATGACAGGATCAAGGCTGGAATGATGTAGTGTGGGGACTCAGCCTGCCACGGGGGCTCTAAAGAAAGAAGTGGGCTTTGAGCCAAGGAATATGGATAACCTCTACAAACAGGAAAAAGTGACAAAACGGATTTTTCCCAGAGCTCCAAAAGGCATCAGTCCTGCCAACACCTTGATTTTAACCCAGTGAAACACAGTTCAGACTTCTGACCCCTAAAAATGCAAGATAATAAAAATATTTGTGATAATTACAGCAGCAATAGGAAACTAACACAGCCTGTAAAGAGAAATCGATTAAAGATCAAGAAGAGGGGCCCCTGGGTGGCTCAGTGGGTTAAAGCCTCTGCCTTCGGCTCGGGTCATGATCCCAGGGTTCTGGGATCAAGCCCCGCATCGGGATCTCTGCTCAGTGGGGAGCCTGCTTCCTCTTCTCTCTGCCTGCTTCTCCACCTACTTGCGATCTCTGTCAAATAAATAAAATCTTAAAAAAAAAAGAAAATCAAGAAGAAAGAGGCGGTCGTCCAAGGACCAAACATAAGGAGTATAAAGAATAACTAACATCCTCTGAGCACTTAGTATGCGTCAGACTAAGTATTTCGCATAAAAATATGCTCAATCCTCAGAAGCAGTCCCACAGTAAGAGTGTTAGTATCATCCCTATTTACAGATGGGAAAACAAAGGCTTAACGAGAAGCGGTGGACTCTTATGATCCAACAGTTACCAATTTAGTCCAGTCCAGCTATGGAGGCCAGTGCTTATGCCACTCCAGTCCACTCCACTGCCTCCCCAGGACGGAGGGAGAGGGGTGACTGTAACTGGGGAGACAATGCCTCAACCTCAGGCAGGACTGGTGGCAGAGGCAGAGGGAAGGGAAGGGAAGGGAGGCAAGGAAGTTGGGGATTGGTCCAGAAGTGGAGAGAGGTCCCACCAGATGACCCCAACCATTACAGTGAAGTGAGTGGGGAGGTGGTCTGCTGGAGATGTGAGGGTGGGGGAGGGCCAGGGGAGAAATGAGGATGAGCAGCTTTGTGGGAAGTCGCCCCGCAAAGTAACTAAGCACAGGCACTGCCTGGAGTGAAAACTCAGCTCTACAGCTTGTGCCTCAGTTTCCTTGTCTACCCATGAGAATGATCACAGAATTCTCATGAGATAATATATGTAAAGAATTGAGACCGGCACCTGGCCTATCCATTGTAAATGTTAGCTATTATATGGAAAGGCCCGGAGGTTCGTAGCTCCCGATGAAAAGAAAGGGAGCTGGACAAACACAATGATGGGAATGTAGCACTGAGAACCCAGTGAGGGCACTGTGGTTATTAATTATTGTGATTGCTGCTGATCACTTCCATCTGTTCTCACACAGCTTTCGGAATAAAACCTCTTTTATACTCCAAAGCACACTGTATTATAGTTAGTAATTTGCATTTGTCTCCCTTATAAATAGAGCCATTCCTCACATAAATGTTGGCTGAGTGGTTGGTGGGGGTGGGGGGATTGGTTGGTGAGTTGGTTGGTGGGACCGGCTGGCTGGAAGGAAGGATGGTAGAGACGACTACTCATCCCCCAATGTCCCTTCTCCCTTTCTTCCTCAGTAATAGGATCCCACAGTTTGAAGCTGGACACATGGCCACTTCGAGTAATGAATCTGTTACCAGTTTCCCTGGTATAGCCATATGGCTAAGTTCTAGCTCACAGGTTATAAACAGAAGGGTACGTGCAACTTCCAGGAAACGTTCTTAAAAGGAAAATGTGTCATTTTTTGTTCCTTCCTCTTCCCTGCTGACCAGAATGCAGACACGATGGCTGGACTCAAGCAGCCATCTGGGAAAATGAGCTGGAAGCCAGGTACTGAGGATGGAGAAGGAACAAGATAGAAGGAGGCTGGGTCCTGACACTGCACAGCACCTACCAGCTCTAAATGAATCTCTGGACTTCTGAGCAGGAGAGAAATAAACTTCTGTCACCTTGGGGGCTTTCTGTAACTCACAGCCAAACCTAATCCTAATGATAACAGATGAGTTTTTCGGGGTAGTGAAGTCCAGAGCTTATGTCCCTGTCTAGTTCTGGATTTGGCAGTATTTGCTGTGGTCTTCCCAACAGCTGTAAACACAGGACAGAAACCGGCCTCCGTGGTGAGTCATCACTAATTCACAACAAGGCCTGTCACAATATTTTCTCCCCGAGCTTTTTAACAAGGTTGAGGAGGTCTCCCCCCTCGAGCTCTTTGGGGGTGACAATGATCACATTCCTGATGATTCTGGAAGTTCTTATCTGCTTATTTCAAGGTGACATTTCTACTGTGATTCTCTAAGGGATAACACAAAGGGCTCTGGGAAGAAACTGGTTTATCCCAAGAGACACAGTGTCCAGAGAATGTTCTACATCCAGGAGTTGTCAAAAGGCTTTACCAGGAGTATTTGGCAGCAGGCTGGCAGGGGGTGGAGAGGAGGCACTGGGCAGGGAGGGGGCAGGGCGGTAGCATTGCGGCAAGGCACAGCCATTGTACTGGCTGAGTGTTAGATGAGAAAGCATCTAAAGGTTTAAACATATAATCAATCAATCAAGCCCTGAGTCTGTCACCTCAGCCTGGGGGCTGTGACACTGATGCCAAGATGGGGCCAGGGTGGGAGATTTAGGAAGAATGAGTGAGTCAAGAACTGTTCTTCAGTAGAAGTCTGAGGAATGGAGGCAGTACCCACACCCAGGGCTTATGGTCAATCCACAATGCATTGTTTCCGCATGACTATTCCAGGAGTACAAACTCATGAAGGGGCGCCTGGATGGCTCAGTCAGTTAAGCATCTACCTGCGGCTCAGGTCATGATGCCCCATAGGGACTTGCATCCTTGCTCAGCAGGGAGCCTGCTTCTCCATCTGCCTGCCACCCTCCTGCCCGCCCCCTTATGTGCACTCGCTCTCTCTCTCTTTCTCTCTGACAAATAAATAAAATATTTAAAAAAAATATTCATGAGGATGGAAGCTTCCTTCCCGGGCCTCAAGGGGCCCTTTTCTTTCAGCCCAAAGCCGGAAATTATCATGATGCTAAGGAAAGAGTGATGGGAAGGGGGTAGCCTTCCTACATAGAGTTCACCTGCTGGTCCTGTTTGGGTTCATTTGGTTATAAGTAGGGTTGCTAGATAAAATACAGGACTCCCTTTTAAATTTGAATTTCAGATAAATAATAACTTTTTAGCATAATTCATGCAATATCTGGGAACTACTTATATAAAAATTTTTCAACATTCATATCTAATACCCAAGTTTAACTGAGCATTCTGGTGTTTGTTTAATTTGTTTTTGCTAAATCTGGAATTTAAGATAAGGTCTTAATAGGAAGGACCCAGAGGTAAAAGATAGAAGGGAATCCCTATAGTTAAGTGTTTGAGGCAAAAACAACATGGTTTCTATGTTCTTTAAGGGCCCCAGGAATAGTCTTCTAATGTTTAGCAAAGATATTTGATGCATTCTTTTATTCTGGCCCATAATATGCTGGGTCTACATAGACAGATGCTGTAGGATGTGACAGCACTGATAACTGTTCCTTAAGTATGCTCCCTCCCACCACAGGGCCTTAACACATGCTATTCTTTCCACCTGCAACACTGTTATCTCCCACTTCCATCTAGTTAGTTTTTGTTCACCTTGTTAAACTACATTAATTGTTCACTGAGATCTCTGCCCAAATGTCTTCCTCTGGGAAATCACACCAAACCCCTCCGATAGGTCAAAGCCCCCCATGATACACCCTCACTGTGCACAAACCTCTCCTCTGTGGCACCACCCAAGACATATTCTACACCATTTATGAGCTCCTCAGATTAACATGGCAGTATGCTTTACAGGGCAAGGGCTGTCTGGTTCCACATACCTTTGTTCTGGGAGGTTTTCTGTTTGTTTTAAAGATTTTATTTATTTACTTGACAGACAGAGATCACAAGTAGGAAGAGAGGCAGACAGTGGGTCGGGGAGTAGGCTCCCCGCTGAGCAGAGAGCCGGATGCGGGGCTCGATCCCAGGACCCTGAGATCACAATCTGAGCCGAAGGCAGAGGCTAACCCACTGAGCCACCCAGGCCCCCCTGGTTCCACGTACCTTTGTATCCATAGTGCCCAGCAAAGTACTTGACAAATAATAGGGACCCAATAAATATCTGTGGGCAAATGAATCTTTGGTGGGAGTGCAGCGGAGATGGAAGTAAAAAAGCACCAACACCTATCCCCGTGTATTTCCAAACCAAGTTACCACTGATAGTGGGGCAACTGGAAAAACCCACCGACGACAGTAATAAGGAGCAATAAATCTGAATTCTTCACCCAACAGGATGGCAGGGAACACACTGAAAGGTAGAAAAGGAGAGATCTTTCCTCCCCGGCAATTTCTTTTTTTTTTTCTTTTTTAGGGTTGTATTTATTTATTTGACAGAGAGAGACACAGCGAGAGAGGGAACACAGCAGAGGGAGTGGGAGAGGGAGATGCATGTTCCCCGCCAAGCAGAGAGCCCAATGTGGGGCTCCATCCCAGAACTCTGGGATCACGACCTTAACCGAAAGCAGACACCTAACAACTGAGCCACCTAGGTGCCCCCTCCCTGGCAATTTCTAAAACAAATGTGCAGAGACAGACAACAGATCCGGGGACCAGTGAGACGGGAGTCAGGACAAGAAAGTCCAAGAAAATGGGGCGGCGGCAGGTGGGGGCTCCTGGATATTTGCCTAGAGAGGCTGCTGGTAGTCATGGCTCGCTTTTATGTACCATTTGGGGCATGGTGTGTGGTTAGTCACACTTAAAGTGCCAGGGACATAAGGGACAGAAAGGACAGTGCAGGTGTATAACTAGGATGCCTGCAGCAGACAGGCAAGGGAGCCTGGCCAGAGACACGTGCCAAAATTTTCCTCTCCCCACCTGTCACCCCCTTGGTTTCCCAGTATGATCACCTGTGCCAGGCAATTCAGTTCTTCAGACATCCCCCTCCCCATCCCACCAAGACCTCACAAATGCCTACACAGGAGCAAGGAAGACCTCACTCTCTGCCTGTCTCCGCCCTTCCATGACTTCGCTCCAAAGTGCTTCTCAAATGGGTCCGCTTCTCTCTGTATCTGTGGCTATCAGCCTGGTCCAGACAACTGATCAGTACAGTAGACTGAGCTAACTTAAGAAGCTCCCACTTACACACATACACACCCGCAAACACACAGAAATGCCAGATAAAATGAAGTCAAAAGGTGTCTCTGCTATAAGGCCACGCTTGAATATAGGAAGAGAGATATCTTCAGGTACTAGAGACGAAAAGGAAAATCAGAACCTAAGAAGTGAGCGGGAATCTAAGCCAAGTGAGCCACAGGAATATTGGGCCAGACATATGCTAGAGGCTAGGTGGTAGTGCCCAGGGAGGATGAGAGGAGAGCCCCCAAATCCATGCATCCTGGGAAGCTGGAAGGAGACCCTGTGCATAAAGCCAGCAGCCAAGAAGGGTCAATTTCACTCACAACGTGGACTGGGAAACTCAGGTCACACTCCAGGAATGTGGCCAGGAAGTAGGATGCTGAGAATAAGAACATTAAGGCTGCTTTGTGTGTGGGTGTGGGTTCCAATGAGTACTGCCACTGACATACAGAAAACTCAAGCTGAGACAGGAACTCTAAAACTGGTCCCAGGCTCAAGCAGTACTTTAAAAAACACAGAACCCATGAGGAAGGAGTGGGCAGTGACAAGTAATAGTGAACACATAAATTGTTAAAACATGTTTATAAATCTAAACCATTAAACCATAAAAGATATAAAAACAACTGATTTAGCAGAGTTTTTTTTAAAAGAGGTATAATCAAAATACTAGACAAATACAACATGTGAGATGGGAGGGGGAAGTTAAGAAGGAAATTAAAGTGTTCCAAGGTTCCTGGTGTTGGCCTACAAAGGACAGAAATACTCACTAATTTTAGACTTCATTAGAAAAACGTTAAATTAAGTACATTTGCTAAAATTTTAAGGAAAATCATGATAGAAAATGTAAGCTTCCAAACCAGGAGGAGAACAAAGAGAAATAAAGTAATTTTGATCAGTTCAACAGAAGACAGAAAAGTAAGGGAGGAGGAAAGCAAAGAAAACCCATGACCGGGCACTTGGCTGGCTCAGTTGGTGGAGCATGTGACTCTTGATCTTGGAATGGTGAGTTCAAGCCCCATCTTGGGCATAGAGATTATTTGAAGGATTAAAAAAAAGGGGGGGGGGAAGAAAGAGCATATCAAATAGAAAATTTTTAAAGAGATAATAAAAATAAGTCCAAATAAATCAGTAATGAAGAGATATATAAATAGATTAAATATGTCTACTAAACTTTAGCTCCATTTGGCTTACAAGCAACAGAGCTACAACATAAGGATATGGGGAGGATGATAATCAAAAAATGGAAAAACATATTTTGGCAAGTTAACCAAAAGAAAGCAGCCATAATAGTAAAATCAAGCAAAATAGACTTGGAGGCAAAAACCCATAGTAAGGATGAAAAGGAGCCTATTTATGATAGAACCAACCCACAAAGAAGCTATAACACTCATAAACCTGAATACTTATGAATAGTACCCTCAAACTAAAGAAAAAAGTAATAAAATTACCAGGGGAAATGACATATCCACAATCAAAGTGAGACTTTTTTTTTTTTTTAAGGGAAAGGGGTGGGGGCAGAGAGTGAGAGAGAGAATCTTAAGCAGGCCCCACCATGCCCAGCACAGAGCCTGTTCTGGGTCTCCACAACCCTGAGATCATGACCTGAGCCGAAATCAAGAGTCAGACGCTTAACGAATTGAGCAACCCAGGCGCCACATGGTGAGACATTTTTGATACAACTCTCTCAGAACTGGCAGATCAAACATCCAAAAAAAAAAAATTCAAACATTTGAAAAATATAATGCATAAGTCTGACCATCTACATGAGATATATATATATCTATATAGATATATATATCATATATATATATATATAAAACAGAGGAAGCCTCAACAAATGCTAAGTAATAAAAATATTATACAGAATGCATTGTATTACCACATGCAGCAAATTTAGAAGTCAGTAGTGAAAAGGGAGCTCCCAAACCTCCCTCCCAACAAAATTTGGAAACTTACAAAAAAAAATCTTCAAAATAATTCCTTGGTGAAAAAGGAAATTATGATAATAGCTACAAGCTATTTAGAACTGAACAATGGAAATACTGCATCTCAAAACTTATCAGCTTAGCAGTATAGTTAAAAGGGAATTTATAGCCTTAAAAACACATAGTAGAAAATAAGAAATAGTGTTCAAGAGGCTGTAAAAAAAAAAAAAAAGACAAAGATTGTAGGAGAAAGAAAATAAAGATAAAAGAGATAGAAACAATAGAGATACCAACCAAATCCAAATGCGAGTTTTTAAAGACTGATAAAATATAACTTTAAAAAATATATTAAGGGTTGCTTCAGTGGTTCAGTCAGCTAAGCACCGGACTCTTGATTTCAGCTGGGGTCATGATCTCCAGGTCATGATCTCAGAGTGGTGAGATCAAGCCCCACAACAGGCTCCACGCTAGCTAAGAAGCCTGCTTAAGATTTTCTTTCTCGGGATGCCTGGGTGGCTCAGTTGGTTAAGCAGCTGCCTTTGGCTCAGGTCATGATCCCAGCATCCTGGGATCGAGTCCCACATCGGGCTCCTTGCTCGGCAGGGAGCCTGCATCTCCCTCTGCCTGCCACTCTGTCTGACTGTGCTCGCTCCTGCTCTCTTTCTCTGACAAAAAAAAAAAAAAGATTCTCTTTCTCCCTCTCCCTCTGCCCACCCCCCCACCCACTTGCACACTTGCTTGCTCTCTCTCTTTAAAAAAATAAAATAAAAATTTTCATAAATAAATAAGAATATATTAAAACGATAAAATATACAAACCTCAGACAAGACTGATCAAGAAATAGAGATAAGACATACATATATGGTATTAGGAATGGAAAGAAGGAACATGAGCTACAGATACAATAAAAACATATGAAATTATAACACCATAACACTAAAAGAATATTTGTGCCAAAATTTTGTGAAAACTCAATTTTTGTAAAATGGCCCATCTTTTAGAAAAATATAAATCACCAAAATTGGCTCAAAAAGAAAAGGAAAACAAGAGCAAGTCAATAACCACGCAAGAAACTGAAGCTGTAATTCCAAAAGTTTCTCCTACCCCCAAAAGGCATCAGGCCTAGATAGCTTTATAGGCAACCTTTACTCAACCTTTAAGAACTAGATAATTCTTAGCGAAATAAGTCAATCGGAGAAAGACAACTATCATATGATCTCCCTGATATGAGGAAGTGGAGATGCAACGGGGGTGGGGGCTAAGGGGGTAGGAAAAGAATAAATGAAACAAGATGGGATTGGGAGGGAGACAAACCAAAAGAGACTCTTAATGTCATAAAACAAACTGAGAGGGGTGGAAGGGGAGGGGGGTTGGGAGAGGGTGGTGGGGTTACATTATATGTTTAAATTTAAAAAATAAATTTTAAAAAAAAGAACTAGATAATTCTTCATTTACACAAATTGTTCCAAGGAACAGAAACACAGAGAATGCTACCAAATTCATTTCAGGAGTCCAGCATCCCTTAAATACCTGAACCGAATAACCACAATAAAGCAAAATCATTAGCTAATATCACTTATGAACACAGATTGTAAAAATCTCACAGTAACAGCTATTCAAAAATCCAGTGACGTATATAAAAAGTAACAGCAAGACTATGACAAGAACTGCTAGAGTGCCATATGCCCATTCTTCTCTTGGTCTTTAGCCATAAGGACCCTGATTTTCAGCTATTTGCTCTGCTCATTGTGCCTTGCTTCCCAACTAAGACTCCATGCCACAGCCTCCCTTGCAGCTAGAGGGGACCACCAGATGAGGTTTCAGCCAGTGCCATGTAGGTGAGAATGTAGGGTGTAACTTTCAGGACATCTTCCTCCTTGGTACTTCTCAGAATGCAGACAGGATGGCTGGAGCCTGAACTTCAGCTCCCAGGACAGAAGTGATACACAGAGTAAAAGGGCAGCAAGACAGAAAAAGCCTGGATCCTGACATGGCACTTCAACATCCATGCTTCTTCTTTTTCTAAGTGAGAGACAAATGCACTGAAGAGACTACTGAGGTCCTGTTCCAGCCAAACTTCATCCAAACTGATAATAGCATCAAGCAGGGTTCATCCCAGGAATGAAATTATGGATCAACATGGAAAATCTAGTAACAAAACTCACATTACAGACAAAAGGAGAAAATCTATTATCATCTAAGTTGATTCTGAAAAGACATTCAATAAAATGCCACTCTTGTTTTCTGTTTAAAAAGAAATAAAAGGGGACGCCTGGGTGGCTCAGTTGGTTAAGGGGCTGCCTTCGGCTCAGGTCATGATCCCAGCATCCTGGGATCGAGTCCCACATCGGGCTCCTTGCTCGGCGGGGAGCCTGCTTCCTCCTCTCTCTCTCTCTCTGCCTGCCTCTCCACCTACTTGTAATCTCTGTCTGTCAAATAAATAAATAAAATCTTAAAAAAAAAAAAGAAGTAAATAAAAGTAAAACCTCTTAGCCTGCTAGGAATAGCAGGGAATTTCCTTAACATGATAAATAGTATCCATCAAAATCTGTACCAAACGTCATTTTACTTATGAGTAGGATTTGAGAAGCTATCCACTAATGTCAGGAATGGGACAAGACTTCTCCACTCAATGGTGAACTAGAAGCCCTATTCAATGCATTATTGTAAGAAAAGGATATTAAAAGAAATATCATTCTAGTGGCACCTGTGTGGCTCAGGCGATTAAGCATCTAACTCTTGATTTTGGCCCAGGTCATGATCTCAGGGTCGTGAGATCAAGACCCATGTCACAACCAGCTCACAGACTGCTTAAGATTCTCTCTCTCCCTCTGCCCCTCCCCTGACTCATGCATATGCTCTATCTCGAAAGAAAGAAAGAAATATCCTCATTTGAAAAAATAAAAGAAGACTAAATCGGAGAGGGAGACAAACTGTAAGAGACTCTTAAACATAGGAAACAAACTGAGGATTGCTGGAGGGAAGAGGGGTGGGAGGACGGGTTAACAAGGTGATGGACATTAAGGAGGGCTTAATTACGTGATGTAATGAGCACTGGGTATTATTATAGAAGACTGATGAATCACTGACCTCTACCTCTGAACCACTAATACATGATATGTTAATTAACTGAATTTAAATTTAAAAAATAAAAGAAAGAAAGATCTTCATTTACAGAAAACATGACTAACTAAAACCCATCATGATTTTCAGGTAAACTATGAGTTCCCCTAAGACACAGCAGCAATGTCGTTAAATACAAAATCACTGTATAAAGCTTTACATTCTTCCCATACCCTAGCAGTGCCCAATTATAAAATACAATAGAAAAAGAGATCCTCCATAATGCAAAAGACTGTCACCTTTCTTCTGGATCAGGAAACATTCCTGCTTACTAGCCTCCCCACACTCACAATTACTCCCCTCAAATTCATTCTTCACTTAGCAGCTAGTGATCTTTTGTAAACATAAATTAGATCCTGTCATGCTCCTCTCACCTTTTAATGGCTACTCATCAGTTATAATTAAATTCCAGTTCTTTATCACTCCCGTGCTCTGCACGACCTGCCGCCTGCCTCTTCTCCGATCCACTCCCTCCCCGCTGCCCCAACCATTTCACACCAACCCAGAACTTTCTTCCGGTTCCTGATGCGGGTCAAACTCTGTCCTGCTCTAGCACGTTCACATATGCTATTCCCTCTTTCTGCAACGCTTCCATCCCCCAATCTCCACTTGAGCGTTCCTCGTCAATCCTCGAGTCTCAGCTTAAATGTCACCTGCTTACCCTAAACAAGTCCCCTTCTCTCTGAGCTTTCTTCTTTCAGAGTCTCACCATAACATGTAATAATATCCCATGACATATTATACCAATGCATAATCATATTTTTAGTTGTGGATCATTTATTCATTGCCTCGATTCCCTTCTAGACCAAAACTTCTATGAGAGCAAGACTCATTTCTTTGATGTTTCCTTGAGCCTTTAAAAGGAACAGCCATATAACAGATGCTCAATAAGTATTTTTCTGAATGAATGAATGAATGAATGAATGAATGAATGAACAAATGACAGAGTTTGCTGATTTAGTCTGAATCTCAGTAGAATGCCTACTGCACTCCTCCCAGGATTCAGGCTTGTTAAGAGGAACACTTGGACGCCCAGGGGCCTAACTGGATGAGGGACCAAGAAGCCTTATAAGGGACTGAGTGGGGGTAATGGGTTTGGTTGATGGTCCCTGGGGCAGCAGCAGAGTTGGGGGAAGAGTTCTCAACACAGAGTTACATCTCTCCATGCTTCCTACCCCAGATCACAAGAACTCAGGTCATGGACTTGTGAATTGCGTTTGCCATGAAGTGCTAATTTTCTAAGATCTTTGTGCAATATTAAGAGTTTGAAAGAGGGGTGCCTGGGTGTCTCAGTCAGTTGAGCATCTGACTCTTGGTTTTAGCTCAGGATGTGATCTCATGGGTCATGTGTTCAAGTCCTGCATAGGGCTCCTGGCTCAGCAAGGAGTCTGCTTGAAGATTCTCTCCCTCTGCCCCTCTCCCCCCTCTCTCTCTCTCTTAAATAAATAAATAAGATCTTCAAAGACATATATTTATTTATTTGATGGGGGAGGGGCAGAAGGGGAGGGAGAGAACCAAGCAGACTCACTGATGAGTACAGAGCCCCACATAGGGCTCAACCTCATGAACCTGAGATCATGACCTGAACTGAAACCGAGAGTTGGACACTTAACCGACTGAAGCACCCACATGCCTCAGTAAATAAATCTTTAAAGAAAAAAAAAAAAGAGTTTGGAGGACACTAGCCTTCAGGAATGATGGGGGCAACAAGGCAACTATTTTCACCCTTGATGGAGGCATTCACAGCCTCAGGAGCATATGGAACTTCAAGGAGCTGGAGCATGCATGGAGAAAAATGGTGAAGCCCACGGGAACCCCAAAAAGACTTGATCAGGGGCACACACAATCCATACTGCCAGGGACTCCCAGAAATAGCTAGGGGAACTTGAGTGGAAGGCAAAAGGCCCAACAATGGCAACTGGGAACAGAGCTATGAGGGGCTGCTGCTAGGACTTTAGTTTTCTTCCTCCTGGACAACACAGATGACCATGAAACCCTTGCAGACACCCTACTTAGAGCCACTGGCCTGGGGACTCTGCCACCCGAGGACAGATGGGCCACAGTGGCAATGCCACATGGCCATTTGACAAAGTATCTTCCCACAGGAAGCCAAGACCAAGGGCCTCCTCCCAGTAACCCCTCCAGAGCTGAAAATGCTGATTTTTCACCTGGAAATTAAGGAAACTGTGTTTCTGGAGGCCACGTAATGCCAGAAGAACGGCTGCTGGTGATTCTACCATCTCAGGCACACCACAGACTCAGGCATATAATAGGTACCCCTGACTGGTTAAATGCTTGTGGGAGCCCAGTGAGGAGGAGTGTGACATTTGCCAGGGGACCCTGAGAGGCAATCTTCATGTTTGTTTCTTTGCGAGCTCACACACTTTTACACCACAGGAAGCAACGAGGGACTGGAAAAATCCTGTTATCCCCCATAAACGACAGTTGTTGCAGGCCTGCTCAGCACCTACCTGTTAACTCTCCCTACTTTCCCCTTCCTCCAACCACTCCTGTCACCTCGGAGCAGCTGGGACAGGCATACGTACAAGAAGAACTCACTTTAGGTCTGATGACTGCCCCAGTGACAGCTCTGAGGATAATGTGCGGCTGCTCGCCATTGGAAGGGCTTGGTCTCCCCTCCAGAATGAGAGGGTGTGCAAGCAGACTGGACCAACAAGGGCCTTATGCAGTCCTCTCTCCTCTTCTCCCTGGGGAAGGCTGATATGGTCCCACCCAGACCTACCTCTTGTCCTCTTCCACCTGGACTCCGATGGAGTGGAACTCCCTTCGACTCCTGTTCTCAGTGTCCGAGTCTGAGATCGTCTCCACCTGCCAGCAGGATTAGGGGAGTCAGTGGCCAGGGATAGACCTGGGACATAAGCCCTCCCTGGGGCAGAGGGGTGAGCCAAAGCTAAGCCCAAGCCAGGGGGGCAGATTATGCCAAGACAGTCTGCCGGAACAAGAAAAGAGACCCAGGAGGTGAGAGGCGTCAAGCTGGCCACCACTCCCCACCCCCAGTAGAGGTGATGTCTCCAGGACAAGCGACAAGGGAGTGGGCCTGGCACTGGTTTTAACAGTCCTGTCGGGGGCTACGTGCAGCTCAGAGAAACAGCCCCAACCCCTTTGGCGCGTCCCCAATAGGCCAGGGCCTGACCTTGCTTCACCGCCTCCTGCTTTCATACCTGCACCCCTATGGACGGCCGCCACTTCCGCTGCCGCGCCAGGCTCCGCAGCTCCTCCCTGCCGGGAATGGTCTTGATGATGAGTGTAGGGGGCTTGGGGCTGGCCCGGGGTGGCACCGGCGCCAACTCCAGGGTGCGTGCGCCCATGGCGGGGCCATCCAGCCCGTCCGCGGAGCTGCAGCGCCGGGCGGGGCCCTCGGCTGCGGTGAAGCTCTCGTGGGCGGAGTCGGTGCTGCTCTGGGCGGTGATGGAGATGCGGGGCGGGGCCTGGCTCCCCGGCGGGATGGGGGACGGGGCCTTTCTGAAGTTGAAGGCTGTGGCCAGGAACGCAGAAACACGCAGCGGGTGAGAAATGCGCCCTGGCGGGTGTCTGTGGCCCACCCACCCACAGACCCCCACACACACACCCACGGCGCTGGAGGACCCAGCAGGCACGCGGACTCCACGTGCCAAGGCTCGCTCTCCCCAGCACCCGGCCCAGAGAGGCAAGCCGGCTGCCCAAGGTCACGCAGCACAGCTGTAGCCTGGGCCCGCACCAGCACGCGGGGCGTGCTCTCCAAGCTAGGGCCGGGCCAGGGGCAGAGAAGGCACACTCACAGGAGCCGGGCCTCCCTGAGACAGAGGCAGGGGCAGCAAGGAGGGGCAGGCAGTCGTCGTCTTGAGAGCAGCCGGCCTGGATGGCCCGGAGGTAGCTGTGGCTCCGCATGCGGAAACAGCCGGGCAGGTCCAGGGCATCCACCGCCTGGGACTCGAGCTCCCCGAACACGGACCCGCACACGGCCTCCAGCTGCTGGTTCAGCTCGTCGCTGAGCTGGAGGCAGGGGTCGGGAGAAGAGTTACTGGGGTGCTGGGATGGAAGCGGGTATGGCTCTTTGCCTTACTGATATGGTCTCAGTGTGACTCCTCAGCCTTTGAACGAAAAGAAACCCTCACTCTGTGCAAAGAAAGACGGAGGCACCACCGCCCTGTGCTGCTGTCCAGACCTGCCTTGGGGCCCATCTTAGGGTCTAGTCTTTCCTTTAAATACTCCTCCCTCCATCCCACCTGTGCCTCTCCTAGACTCCTGGGACCACCCCGTCTTCCTCTTCACCAAGTCCAGCCCCTCACATTTCTCTCACCTAACCATGAGGGAGAGGACCACGTATGTCACCCTCCAGCCCAGTCTGGAGGTGGGGAAATGCAGGGAAAGCCACCTTTTATTTTATTATTTATGATCTATTCCATTACAAAATTGCTTGACAGCAACCTATGGAGACACATACCATGGAGCTGGGCAGAAATCAGTGGGTAAGTGATGGAGCAAAAGTTATTAACCTTTGGGGCGCCTGGGTGGCTCAGTGGGTTAAGACCTCTGCCTTTGGCTCAGGTCATGATCCCAGGGTCCTGGGATTGAGCCCTGCATCATCCGGACTATGCTCCACAGGGAGCCTGCTTCCCCTCCTCCCCCTCTGCCTGTCTCTCTGCCTACTTGTGATCTCTGTCTGTCAAATAAATAAATAAAATCTTTAAAAAAAGAATTTAAAAAATTATTAACCTTCAAGCATTCCAAGCCTTCTCCCACCTTCTGCCCACTGACTAGGGTTCCTTCCCTATGCTCATCCTCTAAAGCAAGTTCAGCCATTGCTGACTGAGGTTCTTGTTTTTGTCTCGATATTTTGTGGTACAGAATCCATGGTGTGTAAAAAAATTCAAAGCAACTAAGAAAAATGCAAAACAAAAACTCTGTTCATGGAACCGTGTCCCATAGCACTGCACTAAGACTAAATATACTATGGAGATTGCAGCTTCTTTTCATATTATATGAGAAAAGTGGCACAAAGGAAAAATAAAGGTGGGTGGTCCCAGGGATAAGCCCTACCTCCAGAGCACAGGATGTGGGCACACTTGACCCTGAGCTTCAAAAGCATCAAGGAGTATAGCCCGCAGGTTGTCTGCAGAGCCTATGGAGGGAGACCCACCTCCCTCAAGAGCCAGACTCAAGAGTTGGCTCTACTACCTCCCAGTAGTGTGGCCTGGGAAAACTACTTAAAGCTTTGGGGCTCAGTTGAATCACCTGACCAATGGGAATGATAATGGTACCATCTTCATGGGGTGGCTATCTAGGGGACTCAAAGAAAAACATGGGCACTTGGTGCAGGTACTGGTACACACCCAACCCTTGGTCAGTGGCATGTGAAGTTCTCAGGGTCTACCTGGAAATAGGTCACCACTCATTAAAACCACAACCATTCCTGTTATTGAGGCTGAGAGAAATACCCTCCCCCCACCAAGTGACTATGCAGAGGGCAATGGATGAAGTCTCGGACAAGGTCCTCAGCAGCATCCACACAGTAAATGTGATAGCAAATGTCACCTGGCTGCATCTTGTGACATCTCCCAGGAAGGATTCATAACATCGTATTTGTGTGAAATCAACAGATAACGTAGTGTTTTGGTCCACGTATAAAATGGAGCTCAGTGTTTCCATAACTCCACCTCCAAAGCATGATATCACTAAATTCTACTCCCAACTGAGTAGAAATTTCCATCCAGTTCTACCAAGGGGCAAACTAAGTCTCAGAGGGGGCAGATGAGTTGACAACGATGCCCAGCTTGTAAGTGATTTACCGAAGTCAAATGCCAAGTTTCCTGGCTCTTTTGCCAGGCTGAATCAGAATCTCCTGGAGACCTGTTAAACCTATGTTAACTCAAGCTCCATCCCAAGGATCTGAACCCTGGACTCTCTAACTATATACCTCTCTTTGCTTTGGCTACCTTGAAGCTCAGGGACACAATTTGCTGGAAATTCAGATTCAGTGGTTCCAGTATGGGTCCAGATATCAAAAAGGAGTGTATGGACTTCTTTCTGCAGTGTAGAGAAATCACAGGTCACGGAAAAATCCATTCAAGATCCTGTAGAAGTGAAGTTGCACTATGTGTGGCACAAGCCCACAGTCCTGGGGCAACCATGGCTTTCATCGTGACCCTCTGCAAGTCCACCTCTCAGTTTCCTATCTCTGGACCCGTGGGGTACAAAGAACCAGCAGTGCCTGGGTATTTCCTGAAGCTCAGAAGCTGATCTAACTCATGCTATTTCTAGGTCATGCTCAAGATATTCCCCAACCAGAACCAATCCAGCTCAAGGAATTGCTTCTGGGGCACATGATAGTTGATCTAAACCCAGTAGAGAATATTCTGGTCTCAATTCTGGATCCCACAGATGGAAGGAATCTCATTCTGCAGCTTGTATCTGTATCTCCAAGCCTCTTCTATGTGTGAAGTGTTAGGCATAATATCTGGCATATAGCAGATGCTCAATAAACATAATAGACTATTAGTAGTAGTAAGAGGTTCTTAAATCACACTGACAATACCTTTCAGAGGCCTCTCCCTCCCAGCATTTCTGAAGCTCTTGAAATCCCAACCATATGCTATTCCTATGTCCAACTCCATCCAAAGCAGACAGAAGGGGGATGAGAAACTCCCTGGGGTCACATCCTTTCCACCTCTATTGGTGAAGACAAGATTCTGAAGTTCCCACAAGGGACCAGGACCCCAGGGAAACACAGACTTGTATAGACTCCCAGAGGAATATTGCACCTGTGTTGATCTTTACTGTATTATGATTATAAAACTGTAACATTGTGCTGTGAATTCTCCTGTTATCCCTGCACTGCCTTCCAACCTGCTACCCTCAGACCCACTTTCAGTAGAGTCAAAGTCAAAGTATCCTCTTTGAAAATGGGAACATCAGCCTCTGTCCAAACCAGACTTGGGATCAGTAAGTATTTCTAAGAATGTGGGATATATAGAGGAAAATACTTGGCTTGGGTCTAATTGAAAACTGTCTGTGCTAGAGTCAGTGGGATCCTCTGGGGGCTGGACAGCATCCTGCACACTTTACCTATGCCATAATTTAGCTAACCTTGGAAAACACTCCCATTTCAAAACACTCTGAAACACTGGATAAAATATAAGAAATGTTTTATATGCATAGCTGAGCTTACAAGAAAGAAAGATATGTCCCCAGGGGACAAAAGCAAAGAGGAAACTAGAAAATCAGAATATTAACTGTGTGAGTCAGTACTGCAAACAGCCCAGTGGTGGTGGGAGGCGGGGGCACTGGTTGCTGGTCTGAGGGACCAAAGGGCTTAGGTATTAACACCCACTTGGGTGTAGGAGGAAGGCATTGGGTCCACATGAAATACAGCATTAGAAATGAGAGCCTCCATAAACGTAGGAAAGGGAAAACCTTTCATGAATGGTAGACTAAAAAAAAAAAAAAAATCAATTATCAGCACAGGCTGATGACAAGAAGCCAGTCTGTAGTCTAAGCATTGGAGGGAGGGAAAAGTAGGCCAATCTCCTGAGATTTTTGTACCCACAAGCTGGTCTTCACACAGACACAGGATTCTGTGGGCCTGTGGACCTACACGGCCCAGACACCTCCCTGTAAATTAAAAATGAACATGAAATGGTCCCAAACCAAGAATAGTCTAACAGAAACAACTGCAAAATATTTTCTGAGGGACCCACTCCTAACCCAGACTGTTCAAGATTCTCACAGCTAAAGTTCCACTGAAAGTGAGTTCACACCAGACCATGTGGTACACTAGGTCTGACACAGCCCCTAAAGATCTCCACCTCCTGGCATTAACACCCTCGTTGTAGGCCTTCATCTCGACTATGAACTAGACTAACTCTAACAAATAGAACATGGAATGTCACTTCTGAGATTATATTACAAAAAGACTATGGCTTCCATCTTGGACACTGTCTTTCTCTCAGAGTCTGCTCTGGGAGAAGCAAGGTACTATGTTATGAGTTGCCCTATGGTGAGTCCCAAATGTCAAAAAACTGATGACCCTGGCCAATAGCCAGTGAGCATCCAAGGCCTGCCAACAGCCATGTGAGTGAGTGAGTTAGGAGATACTCCTCCAATCAAGCCTTAAGATGACTACAGCCCTGGCCAACACCTTGACTGAAGCCATGTGAGTCACCTGATCCAGAAGTCACCCACCTAAGCTGCACTCAGACTCCTGACCCACAGAAATGCTGAGATAATAAGTATTTGTTGCGTTAAGACCGTACATTTGAGAGTAGTAGATTGTGTAGCAATAGACAACTAATGCAAACTGTGACAGAAACAAAAACTAAGCTTTATTAAGTGAAGTCATTGAGAATGCAAACTTTATCTGTTACCGCAGCTAGCATTTCCTTAGCTCAAACAGATTAGCTTTTAAACTATGTTTAAACTTCTGGGGCACCTGGGTGGCTCAGTTGGTTGTTTAAGATCTGCCTTTGGCTCAGGTCATGATCCCAGGGTCCTGGGATCGAGTCCTGCATCGGGCTCTCTGTTCCACGGGGAGCCTGCTTCTCCCTCTCTCTCT
>RCUC01139029.1:0-65787 GCA_003697995.1 Taxidea taxus jeffersonii | reverse complement strand
CTCCATGTATTTGTGCTCTTTCCACATTTCCTCTTGTGATTGAGTTCTAGCTTCAGAGCATTGTGGTCTGAAAATATGCAGGGAATGATCCCAATCTTTTGATACCTGTTGAGACCTGATTTATGACCCAGGATGTGATCTATTCTGGAGAATGTTCCATGGGCACTAGAGAAGAATGTGTATTCTGTTGCTTTGGGGTAGAATGTTCTGAATATATCTGTGATGTCCATCTCATCCAGTGTGTCATTTAAGACCTTTATTTCCTTGTTGATCTTTTGCTTGGATGATCTGTCCATTTCAGTGAGGGGTGTATTAAAGTCTCCAACTATTATTGTATTCTTGTCAATGTGTTTCTTTGATTTTGTTATTAATTGCTTTATATAGTTGGCTGCTCCCATGTTAGGGGCATAGATATTTAAAATTGTTAGATCTTCTTGTTGGACAGACCCTTTGAGTATGATGAAGTGTCCTTCCTCATCTCTTATTATAGTCTTTGGCTTAAAATCTAATTGATCTGATATAAGGATTGCCACCCCAGCTTTCTTCTGATGTCCATTAGCATGGTAAATTGTTTTCCACCCCCTCACTTTCAATCTGGAGGTGTCTTCAGGTCTAAGATGAGTTTCTTGTAGGCAGCATATTGATGGGTTTTGTTTTTTTATCCATTCTGAAACCCTGTGTCTTTTGATTGGGGCATTTAGCCCATTTACATTCAGGGTAACTATTGAGAGATATGAGTTTAGTGCCATTGTATTGCCTGTATGGTGATTGTTACTGTATAATGTCTCTGTTCCTTTCTGGTAATACTTTTAGGGTCTCTCTTTGCTTAGAGGACCCCTTTCAATATTTCCTGTAGAGCTGGTTTGGTGTTTACAAACTCTTTCAGTTTTTGTTTGTCCTGGAAGCTTTTAATCTCTCCTTCTATTTTCAATGATAACCTAGCTGGATAAAGTATTCTTGGCTGCATGTTTTTCTCGTTTAGTGCTCTGAATATATCATGCCAGTTCTTTCTGGCCTGCCAGGTCTCTGTGGATAAGTCTCCTGCCAATCTAATATTTTTACCATTGTACGTTACAGACTTCTTGTCCCGTGCTGCTTTCAGGATTTTCTCTTTGTCGCTAAGACTTGTAAATTTTACTATTAGATGGCGGGGTGTGGGTCGATTCCTATTGATTTTGAGAGGTGTTCTCTGGGCCTCCTGGATTTTGATGCTTGTTCCCCTTGCTATATTAGGGAAATTCTCTACAATAATCCTCTCCAGTATACCTTCTGCTCCTATTTCTCTTTCTTCTTCTTCTGGAATCCCAATTATTCTAATGTTGTTTCGTCTTATGGCATCACTTATCTCTCAAATTCTCCCCTTGTGGTCCAGTAGTTGATTGTCTCTCTTTTGGTCTGCTTCATTATTCCCTGCCATTTGGTCTTCTATATCACTAATTCTGTCTTCTGCCTCATTTATCCTAGCAGTAAGAGCCTCCATTTTTGATTGCATCTCATTAATAGCTCTTTTTATTTCAACTTGATTAGACTTTATTTCTTTTATTTCTCCAGAAAGGGTTTTTATTTCTCCTGACAGGGTTTCTCTAATATCTTCCATGCCTTTTTCGAGCCCGGCTAGGACCTTGAGAATCGTCATCCTAAATTCCAGATCTGACATATTACCAATGTCTGTATTGATTAGGTCCCTAGCCTTCGGTCCTGTCTCCTGCTCTTTTTTTTGTGGTGAGTTTTTCCGCCTTGTCATTTTGTTCAGATAAGAATCCGCTGTTCTCCTTGTTAAGTGAACTTGGTCTTGGCTGTATTTCTTTGATCTTCTGGGGGAGGGGCCTGTTGTAGTGATTCTCAGGTGTCTTTGCCCCAGGCGGAGTTGCACCACCCTTACCAGGGGCCGGGCTAAGTAATCCTCTCAGGTTTGCTTTCAGGAGCTTTTGTTCCCTGAACGCGCTTTCTGTAGAGTTCTGGAGGACGGGAATGACAATGGCGGCCTCCCAATCTCCGGTTCAGAGGAGCCGAGAGCTAGGGGCCCCAGTCTTCAGTGCGCCTTCAGCGAAAAGCGTTTAATCCCTCCAGTCTCCCTAGCCCACGTTTGCGCCAGAGAGTGCGTGCGCGAGTCCGCCCACAGACACCGCGCGCCTGCAGACACCGCAGGCCCGCACACCCCGCGGGCCGCCGACACCGCGGGCCCGCCGACACTGCGCGCACCCACAGACCGCGCGCGCCCGCAGACCGCACTCAGAGAAAATCGTGCCTAAGCAGTCCCGTCTCACTGGCTTCTGGGAGTGCTCTGAGCTCACCCAGCCTGTGACCAAGCGTCTCTGTCTCTGGCAGAGTCCCACCTGGAGTCTCCGGACCCCGTAGATCCCTGAGCTCTCCCGGGTCGGAGTCTCCCCGGATCTTGTGGGGACCCCTCGCACAGAGCACCGGCCAGTGCCACAGAGCACCGGTCCGTGTCACAGACCACTAGGAAATCTCGGCTCTGTCTCCGCAGCCGACTTCCCCGCTCTAATACCTGTGAGCTCTACGACACTCAGACACCCCCGATCCTTCTGTGACCCCGTGGGACCTGAGTCCACGTTGTCCCCGTGAGGTCTTCACCCCAGTTTAGCCTCTGGAGTGATGTCCCTCCGTGGAGCCGACTTTTAAAAGTTCTGATTTTGTGCTCCGCCGCTTGCCGGGAGCCGGCCCCTCCCCCTGGGGTCTATCTTCCCGTCGCGTTGGATTCACTTCTCCGCTGGTCCTACCTTTCAGAAAGTGGTCGATTTTCTGTTCCTAGAATTGTTGTTTTTCTTCTCTTCGATCTCCTTTTGGATTTGTAGGTGTTCGGAATGGTTTGATAGGCTATCTAGCTGATCTCCTGCTGGCTGATGTCGTCTTAGCCTCCTACTTCTCCGCCATCTTGACTCCTCCCCCTCCTCTGCTATTTTTCTAATAACATGTCCAACATTCAACAAAAAATTACAAGGAACACAAAAAAGCAAAAAAAAAAAAAAAAAAAAAAAAGGTCAAGAGATAAGGTAGTCAATAGAACTAGACCCAGAAATGACCCAGATATTGAAATGCTCAAATAAGAACCTTAAAATAATTGTGACTGATATTTTAAAGGATTGAATGGAAAAAGTGGACAACATGCTTAAACAGGTGGGGCACTTCAACATTGAAGTTAAAACTACTGGAAAGTCAAATAGAAATACAGGTGGGGGATCTGATAATCAGAGATAGAGAAAAATTCTTTTTTGTTGTTGTTGTTGTTTTTTCTTTTAAATTTTATTTATTTATTTGACAGAGAGAGCACAAGTAGGCAGAGTGGCAGAGGGAGAAGCAGGCTCCCCGCTGAGCAGGGAGCCCAATGCGGGGCTCGATCCCAGATCCCTAGGATCATGACCTGAGCTGAAAGCAGCTGCTTAACCAACTGAGCCACCCAGGTGCCCTGAGAAAAGTTCTTTTGGCAGGTTTATCCACAGACTAGATGCAGAAGAGAAAAGAATCACTGTATTTAAAGGTAGCTTAATAGACATTTTTAAAACTAAAGTATGAAGAGAAAAAAAGATTAAAAATACATAAGACCCAAAAGCTGTAGGACAATACAAAATTGGAGTCCCAGAAGAAGAAAGAAAAACTTGGAAGAGGAAATATTTGAAGAGATAAAAGCTGGTAAGTTTTCCAAAATTACTGGAGGACAACAAACCATAGATCCAAGAAACTCAGAGAAAAGACAAATATTTTTTTTAAAGATTTAATTATTTATTTGACACACAGAGGGAGATCACAAGTAGGAAGAGAGGCCCACAGAAAGAGATGGGGAAGCAGGCTCCCCGCTGAGCAGAGAGCCTGATGCGGGGCTTGACCCCAGGACCCTGAGATCATGACCTAAGCTGAAGGCAGAAGCTTAACCCACTGAGCCACCCAGGTGCCCTAGAAAAAATAAATATTTTTAAAAAAGTAAAATCTAAACATTAGTCAAACTGCCAAAACCCCAAAATATTCCCTGTATTAGTTTATGGTTTCAATGAAAGCCCAATAAAAATCCCAGTGAGATTATTTTTTAAAGATTTTATTTATTTATTTATTTATTTATTTACTTACTTACTTACTTACTTACTTATTTACTTAACAGAGAGATAGAAAGCACAAGTAAGCAGAGTGGCAGGCAGAGGGAGAGAGAAGTAGGCTCTCTGCTGAGCAGGAGCCTGATGCGGGGCTCAATCCCAGGACCCTGGAATCATGATCTGAGCTGAAGGCAGCTGCTTAACCAACTAAGCCACCCAGGTGCCCCCCCTCAGTGAGATTTTTGATAGAAATTGACCAACTGCCCCTAAGCTGTATATGAAAAAGCAAAGGAACTGGAATAGTCAAAATAATTTTGGAAAAGAAAGTTGAAAGACTCATACTATCTGATTTCAAGACAATATGAAACTATAATAATCAAGATGGTGGTATTGGTAAAAAGACACATAGATTAATAGAACAGAATAAAGTCCAAAAATAGACCCTCATGTATATGGTTAATTGATTTTTGACAAAGGACCAAAAGCAATTCATTAGAAAAAGAATAATTTTCAACAAAAACTTAGACATCTACATTAAAAAACCCCTAACTTCAATCCATCTCTCCTTCCATATAACATTTAACTCAAATGTATCATAGATCTAAATGTAAATCCTAGAACTATAAAACTTCTAGAAAAAAATTCTGGAGAAAATCTTCGTGACTCTGAGTTGGACAAAATTGTGAAGCTCTGGGTTAAAAAAAATACAATCTACAAGGGAAAAAAATAAATATTGGGCTTCATTAAATTAAAAAATTCTGCTCTTCAAAAGACATTTAAAAAATTAAAAGACAAGACACAGGTTGGGGGAAAATATTTACAAAACATATATATGATAAAGAATTTTTATCCAGAAAAATTGTAAAGAGTTCTTACAACTCAACAATAGGAAAACAATTAACCCAACTTTAAAATGTGCTTTAAAATTATTTAAACACTTAGCCAAAGAAAATATATGGGTGGTAAATAAGCCCATGAGAAGAGGCTTAGTATCATTAGGCATTAGGAAAATGTAAATTAAATCCACAACGTGATACCACTACACTCCTGTTGAATGGCTAAAATTTTAAAAATGGACATTACCAGGATACCTGTGTGGTTTAGTCAGTTAAACATCCAACTCTTGGTTGCAATATCTCTGCAAATTCATAAACTATACATATTCTCCCGGTTAATTCTCTCCCATGCAAAATGAGTTATGCAAAAGGATACTTAAGTGAAAACAACTGACTCCAGCTCGAACCCCCCTAGAAAAATGTCCATCGCAGTGCTATTTGTAAAATACACTTAAAGGAAGTGTGGGATGACAAGAACGTGGCCCTTCAATCGTGCGATGGAGAACATTAGTAACATAGGAAGCCCGTGGCTTGGATGCACAAAGAAAGACAGGACACTAAATGGAAACACTACTAGCTAACAACGGCTGAGTGGCTGCTATGCACTGGGCATTCCTCTAAGTGCTTTACGAATATTATTCCATTCAGTCCTGCCAAATATCATATCGTTATTATTGTCGTTGTGCTGTTGTTGTTGTCAGCGGTGGGCTCTGAAGTCTGGGAAACTTGATGTAACACGCAGTCAGTGATGGAGATGGAACTGGACCCCAGGTAGTCTATTCTAGACTCAGAATTCTGACTAATAACTTTACTATCTCTATTTTGCGTGGCCATAAGCCTGTATGTTGTAAAAAGTGAAGTTTTGGGACTGGCCCAAAATGTTAATAAGTCACCCCTCGGGTGGGGGTTACAGGTAGCTTTTATTTTGTTATTTTGCTCCTCTGTGCTTTTACAATGTGTTCTCTGGAAAGAGCATGATGTTTATAATAAAGTAAAATAATATTTAAATAGATTTAAATAGATGAAGACTTGGTCTTGTCTGAAAAGTTGCCTCCTCATGAGACATGACATTCTAAGCCCGGGGTCTAGTCCCCATCAGTCTGAGTGTGGCACCCTGCATTCTCTCTGGCTCACCCCTCCTCCGTGTCACCCCACTTCAGAAGTCTAGGATGAGCAGTGAAGCACTGACTCTGGAGAAAAACCTTCCAGCTGCTTTCGCCAGGCATCCTGGACAGCCGCCGGAGGGGGGCCGGGTGAGTCCAGCTCCCCCTGAGTCTGACGCCGGCGGGGCCGGCCCAGGGTCCTCAGTGGAGCTCAGGCAGCAAAGACCCAGGTCTCCCCCGCTGGGGGTGGGATTGGGTGAGACGGGAGAAGACAGGGAGCCTTGAGGCAGTGGTGGCAAACATTAACAGAAGAAAAGACCTGTTTGATTAAGCCACGTCTCTCCTCCCCAGAACCCCCCTTCCCTCCCTCAGCTGTATTCAAACCCCATTGCATTTGGAGGGAAATCCAACCCATGTGTTTCTGATTCATTTACACTTAACTCATCAAAATCCTGTTTTGAAAGAGGCCATTGGATGGTCTACAAAGTCTGAGCAAAGATCCCCGCCGCTGCGGGCTGGTTGTGGACTCACCAAATACCCCTTCTAATCCACCAGGCCCGTGGGCAGGCTCTGCACCACGGTACAGGCTGTCTGAATGTCTGCTCCCCAGCCTCGGCCCCCCTTGGAGCCCTTCCCCAATGCCTTCTGCCTCTTTACGAGTTCTCAGCCTGCCTGCAAGGGCCTGGGAAACTCACCCTGCCCCAGTGAGAGCCACAGAACGTGCTGCCCTTCCCTGGCAAGGCTGGGTTTGAGATGAGCCCCTAGAGGAGAACACGAAGGAAGGGAACTAATACGTCTCAGGCCCAGGAAGTGTATTTTAGGTCGAAGGGGTCTGCACGGGGCCCTCCATCATAGTGGATGCCGCACTCATCTCAGAGTTGGTGATGAGAGGACTAAGCAGCCCACCATGTTGCCCGGCCTGCCTCTCCCACCAGAGTTTGAACCTGCAGCCTTGGACCTTGGATTGGACTGCAATGAAGAGCTGATCTTTCAGCAAAAGCCGGCATTGAGTCCCTTGTCAGCCCCCCACAGGTGTTCTTGGGCCAGCGTGGGGCGGTGCTCGGGGTCAACCGCTGGTGCAAAAGCGAGCTCTCTCAGACATTTGGAAGTCATTAAATCAAAAAATGGTTGACTCAGATGCAAAGTACGCCCAAGCTAGAAAAGACCTTAGAGAACTTTGTGGGCCAACCCCCACGTTTACAGATCGATCCTCACGAGATCCCCTCCAGAAGGCCTTGGAGTAAGCCAAGCTCCTCCAGCTTGTTGCTTTGGGAGAACGTGGGGTGTGGTCAGAAGAGACAAGGAAGGCTGGGTCCCCTCCAAGCAGGACTTAGATGAAACACATGGGAAGCAAGAACAGAACCAAGAGAGTGGGGACGTGGGTCCTTTTGTGTCACCATCACAATGGATTTTAACCTTGAGATAACCTTACCCTTCCCTGTGTTGCTCCCTTTTCCCTAGCAGGGATTAGTAGCAGGGAAAATTCTCCAGAACTTGCCATGAGGATACGGACAGTTGGGAACCAGAAAGCAAGCAGTGCCTTGTTGGGCGCCAGGAGGAGGACAGCAGGAACTGACTGAGACAAGCGGTCAGAAGATGAATAATGAAAGTAGTAACCGTTTACTGGGGGATTTCTTCAACCGTGAAGCTCAGAGAGGTTCAGTAATTTGGTCCATGTCACACAGCTACTAAGTGTTGGCATCAGAGTTCAAATCCACATCTGCCTGGCTCTAAAAAAGATGTAACCAAAGAAATAGGGGATGGGCGGGCAGAAGGGAAAAGCTAGATTTGGCTCTGGGCTCCCTGGTGTGCATACTTGATAATCAAGGAAGCTCCCAGGAGGAGGTGTTGTTGCACAGAGTCTGGAAGGACAGGAGGAGCAGGGTTTCCTGGGATGGGGTGGGGGGGTGTTTGGAGAATGGTCAGAACAGAGAAATAAAGGTGGGTGGCAGTTGGGGCGCTCAGTGGCTTGGGGCACTATCTGGTATATGGTGGTTGCACCTGGAACTTACCAGCAGGTGGCAGTATTTCAGAACAAGAAGGTGACCAAAGTAGGTTAGGCCTGTAGGTTAGGAGTTACTGAACTCTTACTATGTGCCAGGCATTGTCATAAATGTTTTACGCAGAGCATCTCATTGAACCTTCACAACAACTCTAGGAGGCAAGTGTTATTATCAGCCTTGTTTTCCCACACAAGAATGCTTTAGCGACTTGTTCAAGGCCACAGATCCGGGAGGTACTGGAACCAAGAGTCTTATAGGAGCCCTAACTCCAAATTCAGAGCACGGTACAGCGGTCAAATCTCAGTCTGCAAGCTCTGCTGAATCTTCCACCATGGGCACCCCCTGTGCTGGGCGCTCCAGATCCAGGAATGGTCTAGATATCACCTCTGTTCCGGCTGTTCCACTGATGGTTCCAGTGCCCTGGGGTGATGGAGGGAGGTCCTCACAGGCAGCCCATGAGCGGCTAGCCACCGACCAGGTCCTCAGACCTAACTCAGGTCTGGCTGCCCCGCTCACAGTTGGGTGGACTTGTTTATATTGACAGATGTCTCAGGTCCCCGGTTTTGTTCATCTGTTGACAATTGGGTATAAGGTCAACCTCACAAGGATCAAATGGAACAAGAATCAGGCATGGCATGGGTAGTGTGCTTTACTGAAATGACCACAAATACCAAACACAAAAGGCACCAGGAGCCCAGAAGAGGGCCATCAAAGTGGGTTTCTGGGACTGAACAGCAGGGTGCAAGAAGGTGAGCCTGAGAAAGCATGAGGACTGGGGGTGGGGGAAGCTCAGTGAGCATCTCCCCACCCATGGAACCAGGCCATGGGGAATGTTAGAAGATGCGGAAATGTGACCTTCAGAGGGCTTCAAAGTGAGCTAGATTTGAATAGGGAGGTAAAGGATTCAGAGCACCCAGGTCAGCATGCTGCCATCCAGTGGGCATCTATCTCATGGACCTGCCAAGGGCCAAGCACCTGTCCTGAATTGGCTCAGCCTGGGCCTTCCTTCCTGCACTGTGCCTGTGTCCTGGCACTGTCTTGCCAATGACTGAACTAAGCCCCACCTAGAGCCACCTCCCAGCTGCCCAGCAGGTCTGTACGCAACCTGGTGCCAGAAGTCCTCTACGTGCTCTGCATAACCCACTCTACCTGTGATCCTGCAGTCACACCCTCAGAGTACCCCCGTCAGGGCAGGAGATGTCAACACAGTCTCCATGCCGGGAGTGGTTGAGTTGTTCCGAGAGGGTGCACGCCCCAGAATGCGGTGATAGACGAGGGATTGCGGGTAGATGTGTAGAGCTGGGCCCCATCGACAGGCAAACACAGTGCCCCTTGAGGTTGCTCAGGCAACAGGGCCCACCTGTCCTCTCTGCTTGCCTTTCTTACTTTCAAGTCTTCAGAAGCAGCAGTGAGGACAACTTCTCGCTCTGCTCCAACAACACCATGCCTTCCCCCACCACCCCTTCCATGCTTCTAGCCTTCCTCCTCAAGATATTGTAGGAACAAAAGCTACAGGCTCTTCAGGGTGGGCAGGGGGTGATGGGAGCACACGTCTGGCTCTGGCCTTATCTGCACAGAGGCGCATTCCTTCCCTGGATCACCCCCCACCCAGAAACCTCATCATTCATTCCATCATACACACAGCTGGGGCTGGGGGAGGCCATGACTGGTGGGTCAGCCCCGGAGGTGGGGATGGGGTGCTGAGGCCTTTTCCCCACCCCCCAAACAAGACAGATATGTCCCCTCTGAACATGCTGGGGGAGATTATTTTAACAAGCACTTTTGTACCAGGAAATCAGTGTGTTTAACCTAACAAGCAAAGAACAGCCCAGTGGGGCCCATAAATCTCGTTCCCACCTATTAATTTTACGGCCTACATAAAGCAGTGTTGAAGTCCAAAGTAGATGTGACCTAAAAAGGCATTGCTCATTCTGACACATATACGACGTGGCCAGGACTCGAACCCTGACCCTGACCCTCACTCCAGGAAGTCAGCTCCCAAGCCTCACGAGGTACAGGGGCTCACACTACAGAAACCCGCCTAGTCTCTTCTCAGAACAACAGGACAGCTGGAGGAGATGGCCGGGGAGGAGACTGGAGGATGTAGCTATTCCTGAGGCCGGGTAAGTAGGAGGTCCCTGACCCGAGCCCCCCAAGGCTGCTATGTGGAGCTGTGCAGGTTGGTCACTGCCCAAAGGCACCCAAACAAGAGGACAAGCGAGGGCTGAAATCCAGCCTGCACTCCATTCCCCATGGCTCTCCCTGGGGCATGGATGTGTCTTCCAGAGCGGGGCATTTTTTGAAAATCCATTGGATTGGCAGCAGTGCTCATAGCCCCCTTGGATAAACCCTGATCTCCATCCTGACTATTTCAAATATTGATCCCCAACTCCAATGACTCACTGTTCCCCCAAAGCAATTACATAGTGCTCTTACCAAGAAATCCTGGTAGGAATTGACTATTAGTTGTTGACTCCCGACTTCAGTTACATGCCAACCCTTCCCAACCCTTAGCAAGCTTCAGTTGTCTCTCTCACCACATAATGACGGACCCTGGGTCACTCTGGCCACTCCACAGTGACTGCGTATTGTCCCACACACACTCAGCAGGACAGGGGTCACCCCAATGCAACTTAAGCCTAAGCCAAGCCACCTCAATCCCTCATGGGCCCCACAATGGAAGAGTAACCTGAGGACTCCCCAAATCCAGTGCACACTTACTGCACCCCAGTCATGTGCTGAACTTCCAAACTCAAGTGCACAGCTATGCCCAGTATCTTCTGTTTGTTCCCCCATCCCACCCTAGCTTCATGCTGTATCCTCTCTGTGCCTAGAAGGCTCTCCTCTAGGGACTTGCCTTCTGGTTTCCAGCCCAGTTCACAAATCAGATCCCCTATGAGTGAGGTAAGGGAGGGGAATCCTGCGGCCAGAGACATGCACTCCTCATCATGGGTTTTGCTTCATCTTGAAAAGTCATGCGGAATTTCATGCTCCCATAATATATCTTTGTTGGCTTTATTATAAAAATGTTTCTCTTAGGTCAGGTTCCCCAGAAGCAAACCTGAGACAAGGATCTGAAGGCAAGTCATTTGTTTGGGCCATGATCCCAGGAAGCACCATAGGGGAGGGAGGATGTGAGCTGGGGAAGGGAAGGAAGCCCACACAGGTTGTATTAATGAACAAGGGATGACTGTAGGGAAGGGACTCAGTCCTGCTGAAAACCCGCAGCCGGGGTATTTATCCACCTGTTTCGACAGTGTTGGGCTATCGCTGAGGGGGGGCAGTAACTCCAGGCCCTTCTGGGGTGCCCAGTGAGGATGGAACCTGCACCCACAGCCAGACAACATCCCCAGGCAGAGTTGCAGGTGCTGTAGCAAAAATCTATGGGCATTTAAGGAATATCAGCTACTGAGGGGATGTGGGCTGGGCAACGTTAACATTTGCTACAGAGTTTTGCTCAAAAATTCAAGTCAGTTTGACCCTGAAATCTCCCCTGGCCTCCGAATTCTCTAAGAAGCTCAGTTTGAGAAGACTGCATCCAGAACTCTTCACCCTAAAGAGGGCACTGACACCCCATACACACTCTTGCCACCAACTCCTATAACCCTTTCTCACCCTCATGGCCACACACTGGCCTGCTGACCTCTAAGCCCCACCACACGTGGAACCAAGGGCTGGTGCCTCCAGCGGATCCCAATTCAGCCTTGGAGTCTTTGCTTATGGGTCTCCCTTACTCTGGGCGGAGACCACTTGCTCACCCCCACTCCTCAACATCATCCATGCCCTACCACCTCCAACTGAAGGTCCATATGTCCACCCGATCCCTAAACACACTTTGACCCTCAAAAATCCAGCTGCACCTTGACCCTCCAGTCCAATGACACAACCGACAAAGACCCACACACTAAACCATATCTTGAACCCTCAACCACAGGTGACCCTAAATCACACTGACCCTCCCCCCACCATGCCAACCACACACTGATACCTCAGCTCCATCTCTAGCCACACAATGACACATGCTGACCCACAACCACACTGGAATACACAGTCTGGGCACATACTTATCCCTGAAGTCAGTCACACGTGGTGATACCCAGCCTTTAATACACACCGGCTCCCCAGTTCCAAACAGCACAGCTGCTAACTGTCTAAATGCAACGAGATGCCAATCAACTGAGGCACAAAGAAGGCAGGCCACCATTCAACCCCATCTCCAATCCCAACCACCGTCTGTCCCTCCTATCTCAGGCCCTACATGAATGCCCACCACCCAATTTAAAACCACTGGCATAGACCCCTCAGCCTGAGTGGCCATTGACCATGTGAACTTCAGCCAAACAGTGACCTCAGCCCCAGCCATGGACCTCCACCAAATAATGGCCTTAATCCCAGTTACTCCATGATCAGGCACTCTGACCCCCCAAACAGGGCCACACCCTTAATCTCAGATCTTCCCCTCACAATCAGTCCTAATGAAACTTAACCTCAGAGTGATCCTGTCTCGAGCGTGAACTGACCCTGACCCTCAAGTCCCATCCACGCTCTTACACTTAGCCCAAAGTCCTATTGATCCCCAAAGACGCAAGCTGTATACCCTCTGCCAAACTCCACCACTCCTCCCCCCAGAGAGACGGTACTCTGAGGGCAGCCCCAATTCAGCCACTGTTCATTGATTCCCCTCAGCCACATTGAACCCCTGGCTACACTGGACCTTCACCTCCTGTACACACACCAACTCACCACAAAACATTCCCAACCCAACCTCACTCTGACCCTCCAGCCTCCCCACACCCCACCGAGATCACACAAGTTCAACTGCACCTGTGTTCTCTAACACAACCGCACCCTCCAGACCCTTCGACCCACACAGCGAGCACCCACAGGAATGGTATTCACAGAGGGATCATCTCTAGACTCCAGCAGGCAGCAGCCCCTAGACCTGGCTACTGGACACTGACCCAGGGAAGGCACAGGAAGCTCTTGCTGAGCAGCATTGGGACGACCAGCTACATTCCTTCCTCCTATTATTTGTATATCCAACTTGACAAAGCCTCAAATTCCTCTCCAACTTTGAGCATACTGACCTCTTCCATGGGGCACAATTCCCCGGTGCCAAGTTCAGATTTCCAGGGAACCATCCTGGACCTCGGTCAGCTACACTGAGTTGGGTCACACAAGTGTATGCAGCCCGCTGGGCAGAGGGGTCGGGAGCATGGGGGATGGTCCTGCTCACTCGACCACAAGGTGTGTGACCTCAGCTTGTCTCTTCACCTCTCTGGGACTCATTTGATCCCATATATCAGGGGTCTGCAAATTAGCACCGGCAGATCAAATCTGGCCATGACCAATCTCGTGTTGTGTGTGGCAGCCTTCTCAAAACAATGGCAGACACGAGTAGTTGTGACAGAAACTGTATGGAGCCTCTAAGGCGACAATATTTACCACCTGGCCCTTACAGGAAGTTTGCCAACTCTGCTGTGTGTCCCCTATCTTCTTCCCAGAGGGTTTAATCACACTGGAAAATTCTGCATGTGAAGGCGTGGACACAAGATACCTCCCTTTCTTCTCTTCCCAGTAGGCTTCTCCAGGGAGATGCTCCTTAACGATGTAGGGATTGTCCACTACAATGATACTAGAACCTGCAATTGCCTGCCCCCCAACCAGTGAAAGAGGGGCCAAGGAAGGATCACAGGGTCAGAGAACAAGCCATAGGGCTTGGTGAGCAGAATTGGGATGTCCCAGTCTCTCTGTTTATTGTGGAGGTTCTTCCAACATTATTGCTTTTGTTTATTGAAACCAACCCCCATGGCGTTCACCACCCTTGGCAGGAGGCCCAGACCTGCCCAGGCCCCAGCCTGCCAGTCCTGGCCAAGAGGGCTGGGGGTGGAGGGAGCACTGGCCAGGCCCCATTCCAGGAGCCCTGCTTGCTTACAGCCTGAGGCACTAACCCCCACCCCCTTCTTAACGTCTTGCTTACAAGACAGCATTTGGAGACAATTTCTCATCAGACCTTCTTGTAAACATCCTCCTGGACGAAGCAAGCCTGAAGGAGCCCTTATTAGAAACACCTGCGCCAGACAACGGGCCTGGTGAACGACAGCTTGCAGAACCGCCACCGGCCCCCCTGCCAATCCTGGGGGTGGTGAAGTGGGAGGGGTGGGAAATGGGAGTGAGGGGGACAGTTTCTTCTCTCCCTTTCCCCTCCTCCCTAACCTCCCACCAGAGGGCCAGTGTTTGCTGAGACAGTGCCCTTCCCGCTGGGGTGTGAAGGCTTGGGGAACAGGAATCTCTCAGCAGCGGGTTCTCGTGGTGCCCCCAACGCCCCCCATTACTCAGTCCTTGGATCTCGGACTTAGTCATTACCCTCTTCAGGTTCTCTAAGCAAGATGGCAACACACACACCCCCAGAAGTGTTAAGACACTGAGTTGTGTACCGCTTGAAATGAATGAGACTATTCAAGACTTTCGGGACTGTCCACGTTGGAGCAGAGGGAGAAGACAGGCAGATAGAAGTTGCCCTATGTGGAATTCCTAGGCTGGAAGTAACCTTGACATGCCAGCAAAAAACAAACAAAAAAAAATACAGGAAAAGCAATAATCAGAATCCAAAGGCCACGCCTTCGACCATAAGGTAGTTTTAAGCCATCTCCCTCGCTGCCATCAAACATTCTGGCGGGTGGTGACCCAAATCCCCATTTTTCTCAGAGAAAGCAGCAAGAGAGGGAAGGAGGAGGAGGAATAGGGACTATATAAATTGGGCCCTGAACTCCAAAGAAATCCGAAATTCTAGTACCATGAGCATTGGTCTGTGATGGGATCTTCCGGCGCACCCTGCGCCCCTCCCCCTCCCACCGCTCCTGGGACTCCGGGCCAAACCCCTCTGCACCTCTTCCTGCAATCCTGCTCACCGATTCTCTCTGCCACTTGTCTATGGACATATCCCAGGACCCGCTAAGGCCAGACCCTGCTCTGGGCTGTCCCTCGGCCCTCGTGGGGCCTGGAAAAAAATCTTCTAGTTCTGGGGCTGCAAAGAGGATACTTTGAGGCAGTTTGTCACAACTTCTGGGGCTGGACGCCCTGTGGAGGCACCCTTGCTACGGTGAAGCAGATAGTTCTAGAGCAGAGGCATGAGCATCTGTCTCTGCCCGAGAGCTGCGTTCCCGCCACCCTTTACCCCGACCTCCCTGCTGGCAGGCCGCGGAGCTCCAAGTGGGACCGAGGCAGGGGAGACTCACCAAGGACCGGTCTTTAATGAGCTGGGCAGAAAGAGGAAGCACGAGGCTCCATGAAATAAATTAGTGAAATCTCAATTCCGATAAATCCAGTTTCTTTAAAAAAAAAAAAAAAGTCAGCAACTGGTAAGAAAAGAGAATGTAATTTATGCCTATTGAAAGGAGGCCAGGTTTAAATTGATGAAGTCTCCTGTTTATGTAATAAATCCATTTCCATTCATGTCACCAATATATTTATCCACACATCCTGGTCCAAGTCAAATCTTCATTATTTTATTATTCAACGGAGGGCAGAGGGGAGGGCAGGGGAACAGAGTTCTGTGTCGAATTAATAAAGTCTCACTCTCTCCCCCAGATCCCTCCTTGCACAGGGACAATTTATTCCTAAGAAGAAGGCAGAAGAACTGGATGCAATTTATGTGCTTTGAAAGAGACCCAAACGTAATTAGGCAAAGTCTCAAGTTCACCGAGAAATAAATCCCAGAGAAAGTAGCCGGGGGTAAAATTTACGTTCCCTGAAAGTCTGAAAGCCTCTCTCCCACCGGCCTCCCACCCCTCCCCCAGGCCACCGTGCTTGGTTCCCAGTTCCCAAAGCCCACCAGGCCCCACGGGTTCTCTCCAGCACCCCCACTTCCTGCAGGGCCCAACATGTCCACAGACGCTCCCCTCATCCTGCAGGCCCCCAGGGATGCTCACCCTGCCTGTCCATCCCCCTGTTTGACACATACACACCCGTCAGACCACTGACAGGACAGTGATAGGACTGAGGGACTTCTTAGCTTGTCGGGGCATTTGCCCCAGAGAAATGAAGACCTTATGGAGGTGCCTGTGCCCCCACACTGAGTCAGAGGCTCTTCCTGGAGTGAGGTAGTTTCCCTGAGAGAAACTCCACAGGGAGCCCCTCACCAGGTCCGGGGGCTCTCACTCCACTCCTGAGACCCCAGCTTCCTTCTTTCAGGAGGGAGGCATAGGGGATGGTATGCCCTTTCCCCAGGGGGCTGGATATTTGGTATTTGGGCCAGGGCGGTTCAGGTTTTTAAAGTCATCAATTTGGAGAATCCAGAGTGGCTGGGCGGGGAAGACAATGATCTGGTGGGGGGTGTTTTCCTGAGGGAGAAGGCTGTGAGTGGGGTGGGCAGAGCAGAGCACCATGCCCCGTGGGAAAACACAGGGGTTGCCTGGAGCTCTGTGTGGGGAGGGCACCTACATAGGAGGTTTACAGTTGGGAAACCTCCTTTCCCCTCCTCTACCCAGCAGCTGAGTCCCTGGGAATGTAGCTTTGTGCCACCACAAGAATCAAGATGGCCCTAGGACTGATTCTGCCTGGCTGAGAGGCTTCTGGGCACACACAGCCAATGAGTGAAGGCTCCTGTTGCTCCAGAAAGACTGTGGGAACTTCACCTAGGTCCAGCCCTACTTAAGGTCTTCCCAGTGAGGAGCTAGGCTCATGGCCCATCCCTAGCCCTGCCTGTTCCCTTAAGAAATGGGCCATCTTGCTCCTGGTGATCAGGCAAAAGCACTTGGGAGGGTGCTAGAAGGTGAGGTTGAGGTTTGAGCAGAGCCCAGATCCCAGCCAGAGAGAGAGAGAGAGAGAGAGGACAAACATAGCAAGTAATGGGTAGAAAAAATCAATAGGATGTCATGTAGGACCACAGAATTTCTGATAGGAGCACCTGGGTGACCAACCTCCCCACCAGAGGAGAGTTGGGGAGAAGGAGCCAGGTGGGTATAAAAAGATGATGAGTTCACTTGGAAAAGAGTGGGTTTGGGGGAAAAGCAGGGATTAGATGGGTTCAGTTAGGAGCAAGTGAGTTGGCCAAGACTTTGCCATCCCCAGACAGATATCTGGTGGAGACACAATCGAGTGTTCAGGAGACAGCATGGAAGCCTCTGGCACACAGGTAGTTCCTGACCAGGGAGGTGCACTTATCCAGGGAGAGTAGGGAGGAGCAAGAGAGGGGCTGAGGCCATGTGCACAGGAGGAAGGCCATGCCGGGGACTGGGGAAAGCATGGCTAGAGGGAGTGGGAGGAGACAGAGAAGGTGATGTTAAAAAGGGGGACACCCCAACAGCTGAGAGAGGACAATGACTGAGAAGCCTCCATCACTGGTAGCAGAGAATACTGAAGACCTCCTTGAGAGCCGTTTGGGTGGAGCGAGGGACAGAGCAGAGGCCAGACCTCAGGAGGTGGAGGCAGGGAGCCCCACCCCATGTGTTGCTCTGAGATGGGATTAACCTTACAGGCTGACTGAGAGGGCACTCACCACAAAACCAAGTCTTGGGAGAGGGTGTCAAAGAAGGCATTAGGAGGCAGGTTCTCAGAGCAGAAGGCCACTGCACCCCTGGAGACCACACAGGGCACTTTTCCCTCCAAGATGGAAGGGAAGGTGACTTGACATGAGATGGAGGTCTGTGCCCAGCTCGGGGAAGGGTAGAGAAGGGCCCAGTTAGAAGGTGAGGTGGGCCCTTCATTTGGAGCCCTAGGCCCAACCCCTTCCTTCCAAGTCAATGTTCCTTCTAAGAGCCCTTTGTTCTAAGAGCCATTGGCTGACAAGGGGGCCAGCAAGAGTCTGCCACCCTACCCCTGGAGAACATCAGGTACCTGACTGAATCTGACAGGACCAGCCTACTTCCTTTGTTTCTGCTAAGGGGTTGCTCCTTGGGTGCAGGGTCCCAGCTGGACCTTTTGAGCTTCCTTACCCAGGGAGTTCCTAATTGCTGTGCTAATTGGAAGTGATCTCAATGCTGGGAATGCTAATGCCTTTCTCAAAAAGGCCCAGGCTGGGCTGCCTTCAAAGACTGCTTCCCCTTGGGCCACACCTCTGGGAAAGTCATCAGGACTGAAGGGGGCCGTCTCATCTGACTGACACACTATTGCTCAACAGCAGCCCCTGGCATACATTGACGGGAAATGGGCTTGCAGTTCAGCCAAAGGGCTAGTGTCTTGGATGATGCAACAATGGCTGTATCTGTGAAATGGGCATTCTAGAAGGTTCAGAAAGGGCACCCTTGCACCCTCAAACTCCCTCTGCCCATACAGCTTCAGGTCAACTCTGGGCAACCTGAGCAGGTCTGGCAGGTGGTTTTGAAGACACCAGAGGGGGTTAGGACCATCCCATAGCCTGAAGGGTGGCTGGGTCATCACTGCTGTGCCCCTCCAAGGGTGCTTTCCTTGTAGTGACATGCCACTGATGGGGACCGCTTGATCATGGTCTAACTTCCCCGATTAGGGCAGAAGAGACTCTGCTTATAAAATTCTTGTTTTACAAGGTCCTCTGGGAAGCCAAAACTCCCCTGGCAAGCCTACCAGGCAGCCCCGGAGGAACAAGGCAAAGGAAGCCCTATTGCCAAGACGCACTGCATCTCAGTCACTCCAGGAGCTTCTTATGTCTCAAAAGCCCAAACGTCCAGTCACTTGCCGTGGATCTCGAGGAGGTCTCTGGCTCCTTCAGGAAGGGCGGACTCTGAACAAAGACCCTGGGGTCCTACTGTCCTTGATCCAAGCGCAGTGAGAGGAGTAGGGAGTGGGGGAGGTGTCAGTGCAAGCCCAGGACTCCGCCTTCATGGTGTCTCAGGCCCCGGAAAGCCCCCTTAGCGGACCTGCCATCTCCGAGAAGCAGACCCTGAGAAGGGGATTCAAGCCCAAGTGATTCATCAATGAAGTACTCCCAGGAGAAACCAGTCAGGGGAATGTGGGAAGTAGGACAGGGATGGGGAGAATCCAAGTCACGCTGTGATTTCAGGTGAAGTTCCAGTGTCTGTCTGATCCTGCAGGGAGCTCTGGGGCATAATTACATCCAGAGCTTATCCCCCTGGAGACAAGGAAACCGGGCCACATTCCTTCATCAGTCAGGGGAGTCTGCCCCAGGGGAATAGAAGCTCAGCATTTCCAGAGCTCCAGGAGTCTGGATCAAGCAGCTGCAGTGACCTAGAAAGGTGCAAACTCTCAGGAGCAAAGCTCACTAGAGCCGAGCGAGGGACGGGCACCCAGAACTGGCCAAGGAGAAGCACCTGCGAGGATCCCAGAAGCATCGTTCCTCTTTAGTAATCTTCAACTTGGGGATGATAGCTATTGCCTGTGTTGATCCCTGTCACACCATTCCACCCAACAAAGGCAGCAACTGAAAACCATCCACCCGCTTCCCAGCATGGGTTCCACTGTCCTGGCCTCTGACTTCCAGCCATGAACCATGGTGGGGCCAGCTGTATGGTTTTATATGGCTCAGGTGTGTCCTGAAAACCTCAGGGACCGCGCTACCACTCTGGGAACCATAGGAGTAACCATCTGACAGAGTCTCAGAGGACTGGTTTCAAGACCCCTCCTTACTCTCTGGGACAGGAAACACTTGGTTCAGGCACACAGCTTTTGTCATGACCACTAGAAAGATGGGACTAAGGGACAAGACAAGTATTCACTCCTCTGGGGGCTGGAAGGTTTAGACTTAGGAGCCACTAAAGCTGTCTCCTTGGATCATGACTAGGACATGTCAGAACCGAAGTCAGTAAACTTCTACAAAGAAGCAATATCGGAACCCCACGTGGTCATTGTCCATTTTCCTTTTGGCTACAAGGAAGCTCTCAAAATTTTATGATTAGAAATGAACCACAGCTTGCATTTTTGTGTATTTTTTAAAAAGTATTTTCTCTTATTTACCTATACTTCTCTACATGCCTCTGGATTGGGGTAACTATCTATCTAGACACTTCCTGGTAAAGATACCTCAATTTTCATGAAAAGATAGCAGTTTTCTTGCCTATGGCAATTTTCTTTGCCATCAGCAAAGCTCACGGTCATGTCTTAAATCAACAGCAGAGGATATTTTCACTCTGGTTGTTTGCCTGAAATTATCGCCTGAACTCTCTGCTACTCAGCTGTATTTAAAAGCTTTGTTTGGAGAAATGGTCATCATGGGGTGGTGGGGGTGGGGGATGGGTAGGGAGGGCTCCTGGTGATATTAAAAATTTGATTCTAGAATCAAGCCACCTGAGAGCTAATTCTTGGACTACATAGCTTTGAACTCTCCTGTAATTGCTGTTACTAAATTTCCTTTTTCTCCTCAACTTGCATTTCATCCCTGGAATCAAAAGTAAGTTTCAGGTAACAGTGTATATGTTTTGAAATTTAGTAAGTTGCAGGCAATTTACTATTAAGGGGATTTTGCCTCAGATTGTGTCTATTAAAGTACACATTGCTATCAGGAAAAATCCACAGGACAAAATTTTCTCTGACCTCATGACCAGAAAGCCAGAGGCACAGATCTACTTTTTTATTATATAGGTATTGAGAAATTTGTATTAGATTGGCATTAATCATCTGCTCCTCTTTGCTTGGCTGTGAGGAAGCTCAGAGTCAAATTAACATGTCGTCTATATCCGTTGTACATATGTGTGAGACTCCCTATAGAATAGCTGGGTAGAGGGAATGCTCATCATTGACTTTACTAGCTCTTATCAAATTATTGTCCAAGGAGGTTGTCGTCAAGTGACCCAGGGTTCCTGTTTCTCCGCCTCCTCAGCAACACTGGATATGATCACAATGTTTAACTTCTGCCAAGCCAAGAAGTTTGAAGTGGTCGTCTCTTTCCATTGCATTTCCCTAGTTCCTCAGGAGCATCTTTTCATATATTTATCAGCCTCGAGCTTAATTTTCTTGCAAGCTACCTATTGAGAGCCTTTATCACTTTTTTTTCCATTAAAATATTACTCTTTCTCTTACTGACTTATGTAATATTTGCAAGACCTGCAGACTTCTTTTACCCCTGACTTCATGCTATGTCCCTAATCTCTTTGCCCCCATCTTGATTTCCTTAGCTATCTCTATCTATATATATATACATATATATGTATAAAGAATATATATATGTATATATAAAGTATACACACACACACACACACACACACACACACACACACACATATAGGATAGGAGATTTTGTGTTTGGTGGTGGGGAGTACTTCTCAGGGCTCGACGTGGAGTGCCCTCCATCACTTCTGCTCATATCCCATCGGCCAGAACTCAGTTCCTACAAAGGAGGTAGGAACTCAGTTCCTATAATTTCCTGCAAAAATTCGTGTTGATGGCTCACTAAGATTGTGCCTGATTTCAGGCCATCTAGACTGGTTTATTTGACAACAACAAAGCATAAGTACGTGCAGACAGGGAGTAAGAAGGTCCGTGTGAAAGAGCTCGGACCCGTGTTGGAGGGACCTTTCTCAGAACTTTCCTGAATTGGCATCGCCTTGAAGTATTATCCGTACTCAACTTTTCTATGAAGAATAGAGAAAGGGAGTGGCCAGAGCACAGACAAAACTCGAGAAAATAACGACACATGCAAAAGGCAAAAATCATTTCTAGAAAAGTAAGAGTGGCCCACATAACTAGGCAGACAGAAAGAGAAAGCCAGCAAAATAAAGACTAACAATCGGGGTAATGGGTGGCCCACCTCAGAGATGAAGAAGCAGGTCTTAAGGACCGGGGGCTGAGGAAGACTTGAGAAAGTGGAGCACTGAGATGGGAAGCCTCTCCTTCAAGAGGAAGGAGCCAGAAGGAACATGGCCGGAGGGCAGGTGTTTGGGGACTGCTGAGAGTTGTCCCAGCAGCTGTCCCCTCCTGAGCCAGGAAGGAGCAAACAGGTGAAGTGAGAGTGCACAGCCCCTGCCCTCAGGGGCTCACCGTCTGGAAGGACAGACGTCTCATCAACTAATTACAGCCAGATCGTGATAAATCACACAATAAAGCTGTTGCCAAGCATCTAGCTGGACAGAAATCAGGGAAAATGGATTCTGCCAAGAGGCATGAGAAGGCATTCACACCAGGCTTTGAAAGATGAATGGAATGTGTAACAGGTGGACAAGGGGACATGGTGGGAACTCCACAGATAATGATCCTTGGAACTAAGGCACCCACTAATGCACGTAGCATCTGTTTTCTCATTTAATGGCTCATAACCACACTCTGTTGTCATTAGCCCCCACTTTGCTGATGAGAAGACTGAGGTGTGAAGATATGTGAGGAGACTAGCCTGGACACAGGGGTCATTTCAGGCATGGCGTTGGGGCAGGGCAAGGGGGACTCTGGAGTCAGGTGACCAGGAGCCTTCCCAGCACGTGGCCTCCAGCTGCTGCTAGTTAGGCTCTGGGTCTCCTCATTCAGGAGATGAGGCTGATAAGATGAACACTGTAGGGCTGTGAGGATTATAGAAGGAAACTAGATGCCGTGTTTCACACAGTCCCCTAGTCTTTGCGGGAAGCCAGAGAGGAGGGTTGAGGAATCTTAATTATCTACGGTATTTCTGGGCAGAAGGGTCTCCCCAGAGCTCCTCTTGCTGCCCCTAGTCAGCATTGTGGCCTTTAGAGGGATTTCCAGCTCTGGCCTTCTGCCTACCCTCTTCCCCTCAGCCCCTGGGGGCAGAACCACTGCTCTCCCTGGCCTCCCACATAACGACCTTGCCAAATCCAGTGCATCTCACCTGAGTGGCCGCAGGTCAGCGCACGGGACCGCCATCATGGCCCACCCTCCCTCACAGCCTGCAATGGCTCCCTCTTACCAATTACCAGACTGAGCTCCTCTTCCTGGACCGCAAGCCTTCATACCCTGCCCCTCCAGCACATCTCCACACCGCCCCTTCTCCCCAGCAAGGACCTGGGTGCTCACCTTCCCACTGCCACACTAATGCCCACGGGTTTCCTCTGCCTGGAATGTTCTCTCCCACCTCAGCTGACAGTGGTTCCCTGGATACTCCTTCCATCTGAGGCCCTTCCCCACTCAGAGTCAGGCCCAAACATCTGAGATAGGGAAGGATGGACAAACCACCTGGGCCACCAGGCAGGAGGAGGCCGGGTCCGGCAGAAGCACCATCTTATTCTTACATTGCTCTAGGCTGAGGCGCTTCTCAGCCAACAACCAGGGGAGTCCAGCGTAGGAGGCAACTACCTTGAGGTTCATTTGGCCCACTTGCTCATTCTGTTGAAGCCACTGTGGCCCAGGAAGGGCCAGCCGCTGGTGAGTCCCCGACAGCCAGCGGCTCTCTGCCAGGCCCTGGGGCTCTGCCGACTGCTGCCAAGGGAGCCCACATGATGGCATTGGTCTGGGCTCTTTGTCCCTAACTCTACTCGAAAGCTGAATGGAAATGAGCTCCTTGGGAGGAGGCAAGAGGGGGGTGCGGCAGTCATGGCCTTGCCTTAACCAAATAAAATTTTATGTTCCTTAAATACATGAAGTCACCCTGAACAGCCATCAGCAAAGCGCAGTCCAGGAAAATTACTGGCTGTTTCAGAGCTGAGGTCAAAGTTCAATCGTGATGGGCAGGCTAACTGCTCCCACGCAAGCAGGCATTGCCAAAGGGGCCAGCACTCTCTCTGCCATCTGGAGCGCACCCCCCGCTTGCGGGCCGGGAGCTCCTGTTATTACTATCTTGTTCCCACTAGGAGTTTGCTCCGTGTGCGTTCTCAGCAGCAGGGTCTGATTCCTCTCCAGCCTTGCGAAGGCGTCACAAATTCTACATTAGAGGTGTCTGAGCTGACAAGGGCCTCTCTCCACTCTTCTTCCATTTCTTCCATTGCGCCTTCCTTATCTGCATCCCCAGCCCCCAGCTAGGTCTGTGATTCCCTGGAGACGGGGCAGGGGTGGGGATGGTTCTGTTTCATCCATTCAGCAAGCACTGACTGACCACCTGTCGTGGGTTGTGCCAGGTGCTTTGGGGAAAACAAAACACGGGAAAGCGCCATCCCCACCTTCAAGGAAGACGAGATGACCCTGTTGTGACTACGCTGCCTGGCTTTGTGACAAGGCTCCTTAAGGGGGGGCAGCGCTAGCATTGTTCCCATTTGTCAGGCACGTAAACTGAGGGCCCCAGAGGCTACCTGATTCCCTCGGAGCCACAGTCTATGGGTGATGGAGCTTGGGCTAGGACTCCCAGTTCTCCATTCCTGCTAGTGGGCAGCTAGGCCCGTGCGCTCACACATAGAGCCCCTGGGGTCTGCTTATCTGAGGGGGCTTGCATTGTGCCCCCCTTCTTCTGGCCCCACCCAGTCTAGCACCAAACGCCCCACTCCCACCCAGTCTGTACAGTTAAAGCCCACATAGCTTTATAAGTCACTGGAGACGAAAACCAGAAAATGATAAAAGGCAATGAAAAAACTGCCATGAAAAGATTTGATATTCGGCCAAGTGCTCATAAGACAGGAGGGGGCCTCACAGGGAGGAAGGAGCCCTGCACCCCACTCCATCACTCCCACAGGCGTTGCCAAGGGCCCTGTGAAGCAGGAACTCCTTGAAGGAGGATCTGCTCAGTGATGATTCTTGCCTGGAGTTTTAGAGAAAACGGGGGCCCCTAGTTCAATAGAACATTGTCCTTGGAGCTCCCCAGGGGCAGCAAAGCCGTGCCCTCCCCGGGGACAGCCAGCAGACAACTGATTCTGTCTGCAAGCCACACCAGCCTTTCGTCTCTCACCTCAGGGAGCCAATAGCAAGGCCACTGGCTTGGTGTCGCTTCACTCTACTGCAAGGGACAGGGTTCTGACAGGTGGAAAGGGGAGGCCGGTGGACTGAAGGGCCATCGCCCTGCCCTTGTTCCAAGCCACCCCATTCATTCTGCCACCCAGAATGTTCTCCCTGGATGACATCGGCCCCTCTGAGGACACGGCACGAACGTGGCAGGCCAAGCTGGGCGCGGCAGGGGTGCAGCGGTGGGGGGGTCACGGCGGCAGATGGGGCCACCTGGCCTTCACTCCCACAGTCCCCCCGGGGGTGATGGGAGCAGCAATAAGCTTGAAGAGCTAGAGTCCAGATGGATGAAAGGACTTGTGGGGTGAGGCAGGGTTCGGCCCTGGAGGGGCCGCTGGGGCTTCCTCTCAGGGAGAGCCGCTAAAGAGAAACTTGAGTGTGCATCTGAGTCCCCTGGGCTGGGGGGTGGAAGAGGGGGAGGACATGCTTACAAAAACATGGGTTCTGGCAGCCCACCCTCAGAGCTTCTGATTCACTGAGTCTGGGGTGGGGCCTAAGAATATGCATTTCTTTCTTTTCTTTTCTTTCTTTTTTTTTTAAGAGAGCAAGAGAGCGAGCACATGAGGGGGGTGGGCAGAGGGCGAGGGAGAGAGAGAACTCTAAGCAGACTCCCCGCTGAGCGCGGAGTCAGACGCCAGGCTCCATCTCACGACCCTGAGACCATGAATTGAGGTGAAATCAAGAGTCAGACGCTCAATTGATGGAGCCCCCCGCCCCAGGCACCCCAAGGGTGTGCGCTTCTATCAAGTTCCCAGGTGATGCTGATGCGGCCCGTCTGGGTCCAGGCCTTGAGAGCCATGGCATTTTCTAGAGACCCAGACGAGCTGACTGGCTCTGTGAGGAAGATCAGAACAGAGGGTCAGCCCAGGCTGTCTTCGAAGGCTCTTATCTGGGGGCAGTCGGGACGGTGAGGCCTGGAAGTGGACAAGTGACCGCTCAGTCTTCTTTCCGCCTCATCAGGGGAGAAGGAGATATGACGGCTGAGGGGGGAGATCAGGAGCAGCCGGGTGAGGCCTCCAGGAAGCGTGCCTACTTGAGCACACACGTGTGTGCATGTGTGCTTGAGTGTGTTGGGGAGGTAGAGCTGGCCCTTCCCTGCCTCAGGAGTTCATGGGAGCTGCTGACTCTGCCTCCAGCTCCCACGATTTGACCTCAAGTAAGTGCACACAGCTTTCTAGGACTCTCTTTCCACCATGCTCCCTGGCTGTGTGGGCCCTTCTCGCTGCCCCAGCTCACCTCACGTCGCCAAAGCAGGACCACATGGCCTCCTCCCGTTTCTCCCACGGTGGACTTCACGTGGCTGGGCCACAGCAGGTGCTCGGTAAACAATATGGAGTTGGATTTGATTTGGAGCAGAGCTGAGACAACCAGGAGTGGGAGGCAAGGAATGGCAAGGCCATGGGCTCCCAACTGCTGAGCTAAAAGTGGAAAGTACAGTCACAGCCGCGGAGGCTTGGCCTTCTTCCTTCCCTCACCATCTGCTCTGCAAGGAAGGGAGCAGGGAGAGGCCACAGCACATGTTACTCACTTGCTGGAGTCACGGGTTGAGGCAGTCAGGGACGGAGGTTAGGGAAGGAAGCTAACGTTCCTGTCCCAGTGGCCGCCCCTCCAGCTCCCCTGCTTATCCAGACCCTGGACTTAGGACACTCCCTGCCCCTCACCCCCGCACCCCATCCTGCAGGTAATCAGGGCAAGTCTCTTTCCGACATGTACTCAAATCCATCCGCTTCTCTCCAGCTAACTGACGCCTCCCAGGTCCTTCTTCACTCACCTGGACCCCTAAATAGTCTCTTCTGTGCTGCTGTGTCCTGCTTCTGGTCCCTCAAATTCACTCCCGTCAGCAATGCTGAAGAAATGGCAATTAATCTCAGCGTTTCCCTGCTTAAAGCCTTTCAAAAGCATCCCTACCGCTCTTTGAATAAAATCCTGACCCTTGGCCATGGTCTTCCAGAACCTTCCCGAGCTGATCCCTGCTCCAACCTCATTCCTCTCAAATCTCCTGCTGCCTGCACTCCTCGCCCCTCACCGTGGACCCCCTCAGCTCCCCGTCTGAACCTGCCACGCTGTCTCCCAGCCTCTGGGGCACTTCTGCTTCTGACCTCTCTGCACTGGCTCTTCCTGTCAGGACACCCAGTTTGGGCCTCTCACTTAGCACTTATTCACCTATAATTCAGGCTCCTGCTGCAAGGTGCTGGCCGCCCTTGGCTGGGTGAGTAAGTGACCAGTTGTCGAAGGCAATGCTACCCTAGTGAGACAACTCAAACCCCAGGAGGGATTAGCAAGGAGGGATCTTGAGCCCCATGACAACCCAGAAGAGGACAGAACTCAAAGTGGATGCCCAATTCCACCCTCCCCCAACTCCTAGTAGGAGACACGGACACCTCTGAGGCCCAGACAAGCAGGGATTCCTCACTGTGCCCTGAGGAGGCCAGAAGTCCCATCTCCTGCTTGGGTGGGCCTCAGAAAAGCTCCAGGTGCCAGCCAGGGCTGTCATTCACATCCTGGTCCCTGTGAACAGTGCTCCCGGAGCTTTTCAGCACATGGCCTGCAGGGCCCTCCCTATGTCACCCTCCTGAGAAGTGATTGCTAGAATCTGTTTCTCAGGGGAGCCGGGAGAAAGACTGATAAGTGATGCCTTTTTGAGGGGAGGAGAGGTCAATGAGAAAAGGGAATCCATGCCCCCCCTGTGTGTTTTCACACAACGGTCTCTGCAGGGAGGATGATGGGCACTGCTTGGATTTCAGTAGCTCAAGTGGGTCCGCCCCAATCCCCTGAAGGTCCACTTTCGGTCCTGCTTTTGTGGTTACAGCATCTCTGGGTAAGTATGAAATCCTGAGTGGTCAGTAGAAGCAAAATGTCAATATCCGACCCCCATCTCCCCAGCCTCACCTCCAGCAGTCCTCCATCCCCTCCTAGGGGAGACCAAGCCTCCCTGCTGGGGTGTTGGGACAATTGTATAAGCAAGCAGACCTAAAGCGCCAGGCACCGTGACTGTCACAGGTGGGTCACGGGTTTTCTCTGTGGGGCCGGGGGCAGGGACATGGATGGGGATGGGGAAAGAGACTTGAAAAAAGGGCGATCTTCCTGGCACCCATAAAATCATGCTGCAGAGAGAAAGAATTAGAAGAAAGAACGGAAAGGGGGGATGACAGGACTGCTTCTCGATATGCTTCTAATTTGGAGATTCTGGCAAAGGGCTGGGAGACGGCGTGGCAGGCTCAATGGAACACGGACCAGCAGCCAGGAGCCTGGGGTCTAGAAGCTGCTCTGTCGCAGCCCCGGGGCCTGCCACCGCCCCCCTCTGCCTCCATGTCCCCGTGCCCAGGAAGGGGCCAAGGGGAGAGCACTCCGGGCCGGCTCCCGCCCAGCACTGTGAGTCTGGGATTCTATTTAAGAGCACGTAGCCCATCTGGTTCCCATTGAGAAGGCTGCGTTTTCTCAAGTGCCGCCAGCCCCCCCTGCAATCCAGATCCCCACCATGTGACCCCATCTTCTCCCAATGGTGTTCCGTTTTATGGCTTGTTGTTCTGTGTGCGTGATTTGAGTTTGGGGACTTTTTTTTTATCCCCCACACACAGATTTCCCTCCCTCTTCCAGAAAACGTGGAGCCTGAACTTTTGACTGCCTGCAACCCTCAGGGGGATGGTGATGAGGACAGAGGGCACGAGGAGATGGATGTCTCTGCCTGTCTCCTCCTGCCGATTTCTCGGCTTCTTCGTTTGTTTCTTCTCCTCCTCTGTTTGGAGCACTGCTCCTCATGGCCCCTCACATGAATCAGCCTGAGCGCTGAGGCCAGAGAGGAGGCTGGAGAGAGAGGAGCTGGTTCGGTTCAACAGTTCAAGCCCGTTGACGGAGCTGCCCAGGCCTGTGCGTGCCGGAGCTGCAGAGGGGAGAGGCTGGGCTCGGGGCTGGAGGAAGCTGCGGGCTCCGGGATGGCGGGAGCACACAGGCCCCCAGATCACCTGATTGGGGGCTGAGGGTACCCACCCAGCTGCTCACAGGGCCCCCGCCAGAGAACATGGGGGCGGGGGGCCTGGAGCTCGGCAGGGCAGGAAAAGGGCACTTCGAAGGCCCCCTGGAAGCTTCCAGGCCCAGTCATTAGTTCATTCCATCATTGTGCATTGCTTATCAGGCCCCCTTGCAGGTGCCAGGCCCCGCACTGCATGCACTGTATCTAGAGTGGCAAATGCAACAAACGTGGTCCCTGTGCTCAGAGAAGGAGTTTCCAGTCTCTAGGAAGAGAAAGACATCAAACAGATAACAGCAAGCAAGCACACACACACACACACATGTGTATGTACGTATATAAAAAGTGTGGGGGCGCCTGGGTGGCTCAGTGGGTTAAAGCCTCTGCCTTCAGCTCAGGTCATGATCTCAGGGTCCTGGGATCGAGCCCCACATCGGGCTCGCTGCTCAGCGGGGAGCCTGCTTCCTCCTCTCTCTCTCTGCCTGCCTCTCTGCCTACTTATGATCTCTGTCTGTCAAATAAATAAAATCTTTAAAAAAAAAAAGTGTGAAAATGCTGACAGCAATTATAAAGGGGGGCTCAGTGAAAAGCACTGATCTTTAAAGAAGTGACATTTGGGACGCCTGGGTGGCTCAGTTGGTTAAGCGGCTGCCTTCGGCTCAGGTCATGATCCCGGCGTCCTGGGATCGAGTCCCACATCGGGCTCCTTGCTCGGCAGGGAGCCTGCTTCTCCCTCTGCCTCTGCCTGCCACTCTGTCTGCCTGTGCTCGCTCTCTCTCTCTCCCTCTCTCTCTGACAAATAAATAAAAATTTTAAAAAATCTTTAAAAAAAAAAAAAGAAGAAGTGACATTTAAGCAAGATTGAAAGAAAGAGTAGGAGTTGGTAGAGAAAGAGTGTTCCTGGTGGGGGCAAGTGGGTGCCTGACCAGGATCCGAGAGCCAGGAGCCGGAGGTGCTGACACTGGAAAGGTTTTTACTCCCTCAAGCAACTGAAAGACAAGCAACGTGGTGAGAACATGGGGGTGGGTTGTGGGGAGCAACAGATGATCCGGAGAGGGAGGCAGGGGTCAGGTCATGCAGGCCCTGGGGAGGGCAGGACTCAGCCGGAGGTCAGGGCCTGGGGTCATTCTGAGGTCAAGTTTAGGGGCCAGTTTGAAGCAGGGCTGAGTGCTCAGGCACTAGAAGAAGAGGCTGTGCTCAGGCTGTGGCCAGGGGGAGTCCTCTAATGCCAGAATTTGGGATTGGTCTGTGGCCAGGTCAGAGTCAGTCTGAATCCAGGGCCAGAGTCATTCTGAGGTCAGGTTTAGGGGTCAATCTGAGGATAGTATTAGGATCAGTCATTCATCAAATATTCACCAAACAACTCTCTGGTTGACTCCCTAAGAATATAGTGACAGCCGGACTATATTCCTTGCCTTCCTGGAACTTCGAGTTGAATGGGAAAGACCGTCATTAATGAAGGAATTTCCTGGATAGTTAGTTCATTAATTACCATTGCAGTGAGTTCTGTGGAGGAGAATGTTTAGGTGCCTGGGGTCTCAGGGCATCTGTTCTGGTTACTACAGCCACAGAGCAAACAATCCCATGACATCACCACATGAAACAGCCATTTGCTATGCTCACAGAATCTGTGGGTCAGGAATTGGAAAGGGCATGGTAGGGATGGCTTATCTCTGTTCCGTGCTGTCTGAGCTTCTGCTGGGAGGACCTGAGGGCTGGGAGTGGCTTGACAGCTGGGGACTGGAGTCACCTGAAGGCTTCTCATTCACACATTTGGCACTTGGGCCAAGACGGATGGCCAGAAGAGCCACATGTGGCCTGTCCGTGTGGCTGGGCTTCCTGACAACATGGCAGCTTCAAGGTGTCTGTGCTTCTTACATAAGCACAACTGTTATGGGGGAAAGGCAGAAACTGCCACACCTTCTAGGACCAGGCTCAAAAGTCATACCTCATCACTTCCACTGCTCTCCATTGTTTAAGCAATCAGTGCCCACCGAGAAACAAGGAAGGAGAAGTAGACTGTACCCGCCAATAGAAGAGCAGAAAGCATGATTGCAGATATTCAGAAATCTCTGGAAAATACCATCTGCTACAGATACCAGCAGAGGGCAGGTCAGTTTGCACTGTGGTAAGGAGTCCATCTATGAACTGCCTCAGAAGGAGGGGGAAAGGGTGTGCTTTTGGAAGGCACACGGGCTTCTGACAGAGTGGGAGCTCATCACTTAGCTCAGCAGCCCGGAGCCTGGGGGTAGCTGGGAGGCTTCAAGGTTGAAGAGGCCCTGCAACAGACCAGGTTCCAGACACATCCTCCCCGGCACCATAGAGAGGGCAGACAGTTTCCAAGTCTTGGCTCTCATTCCTTACCGCGGCATCAATTTTTCCTTTATAAAATGGGGTTAAATTCTCCTGGCCCAGGCAGATTGGAGGCTGGCATAGTCCAAACTGATTTTGGGTTCCCTGACGCTTGAGGAACCAACAGGCAAGCCCAACTTTGATTGTATGCCATATTTTAAAAACCTTTGGTGCCTTACAGATGGTAACTGTTAATAACATTTTGTTGAAATTAGAAGTTTTGTGAATCAAATTCCATATGAAATACACCAGGGAACGCCTTGTCTTAGTGGAATCCTATGGTAAAATTTTCTCTAAAATGAAGAATAGTTAGTAAAGTGAAGAATTTCTCCCACTCGTTTTTTTTTTTTTTTAATTTTTATTTTTTTTTAAAAAACCACAGATTTGTGTTGACCTGGTTGGAGGAAGCAGGGGCTCCCTTCCCAGGCCCCAGAATTCAAATAAAACCTTTCCTTTGTTCACACTGGTCTCTCTTTGCCATCTGGAGCTTTGTTGTCTGTCCTGGGGGTGAGAGGAAAAGAGATGGGTTCCAATAGCAGCAAGGATTTAAATCAGAAGTGGACAGAGCCTGAGTTATGTGGGTCTCTAGGAAAATAAAAACAGCTGGAGCGTGCACCAGCCTGGAGACTGTGAGGCTGAATGGGGACAGCGCTGCCTCGGGGACCCGTTCAGGAGGGAGGCCAGAGGGCCTTATATAGGAGCCCCGGCACTGCTCAAGGTTCAGGTTCAGCAGCTAACTCCATGAGTAGACTTAAGGCCTCACTCTGGGCCTCGGTTTCCCGCATAACCCCTGAGGTCCCTTCCACAACTCTTGGGCTCTGACCCTAATGGCACCCCATCCCATCCATTTCTGCCCCCTTCACAATGGCTGTGTCCCTGCAGCAGTCAGGGCATGACCCCCTTTCTCACTGGCCTTGGGAAACTCCCTGAACTTGGCCCCATGGCTGGGGTCAGGCGGGAAGTGTGGCCCAGATGACCTCATGCTGGGTTCTTGCCCTGAAGTTCATCCCTTGCAGGCAGCTCAGTGACTCACCTCAGGGTGGGTGAGCCAAAGCCATTTGAAAACTGAAAGCCCTTGCGGGGCCCTTCCCTTCCAAGAGCTCCGAGAACAGGCCTCTGGCAGCTCCTAAGCTCTTCCCTTCCCAGGGACCCAGCATGAAAGCTAGATGTGTCCCAGCCAGGACTGTTGTTCCCCGAGGAGAGCTCAAGCATCCTGCCTTCCCCAGTCTCTCTTTTCTGAGCCAGGACCTCAGGACGCTAGGCCTAGCCTGTCTGGGTGGTGGTAATTATACTCTTTGCCCTCTCTGGGCCTGTCTTGGCATCTTGAAGCTATGATCTCCTTGCTCTATCTAGACCTTCTGAATCTGTGTCCCCAAGCCCCATTCATCTCAGCCCCAGGAAGGCTTAAGGAGAGCTCTGTGGCAAAGCTATTTCTCGCTCTCTAGGTACCCATGGGCCCCCACACTTTCCAGCTGCCTTGCAGTTAGGTGGGGCCTGCTGACCAGCTCTGACCAGCGATGCCTTCTCCACCAAGCACAGAAAAGCAGGCAAGTTTCTCCACATGCTCTCTTCGGCCAGTTCCCCGGGACAGGGATGTGGATACCTCACGTTACCCACCTGCATGGTGAGTAAAAGTCGCTACAAATCAATGAAATTCAAAATGCTGCTTCTCAGTTACTCTAGTCATGGAGGTTGTATCCGACAGCACACGTGAGACATTCCATAACTGCCAAACGTTCTATGGGACAGCACCGTTCCACATGGTGAAGGTACAAGATGTCAGGCCACCATTGGCCTAGCTCCTCAAGCGAGAACGGAGCTCCTGCCAACCCACGGTGGACATGTAGCATAAGCAAGAAATCAACTTGCACCATGCGAAAGGACTGAGTTTTCAGAGTAGAGCAGTCGCTTCTACAGAGCTCATCCTCCCCTGACTGGCATGGCCCACCTGCGAGAAATGAACAGGGAGCCACAAAATCAGGCAGGAGCGGACCAAGTTCTAGCTCGCTGGGCCAATGCCATATGCAATCCAGACCATCTGCAGGACAGAGTCAATGCTTCACTGGCATTCCAGGGGGAGCTGGCTAAGGCATAGTCATGGGAAAGCTTCTGGAAGAGGTGAGACTGGGGATGGGCCTTAGAGAGTGGGCCGGCTTCACACAGGCCTGTAGTCTTCAACCTACAAGAACTCTTGGCTGTGCACCTGGGAAGACAGAGATAAGCACAAAGAAGGGCAAGCACTCTAGTGGGCGCGCTAGGAGGGGCAAGACACATGAGCGAAAATGTTGTTGAGAACACAGAAGTCGTGGGCCGCACAATTTTTCCTTGGGGTTGCCAGGGAGCCTTTGGGGAGCTCAGGAGACAAGCCAGATGGGAATTGTGAGGTGAGTCTCTTGGTGTGTTTCCACCCAGAGTTGGCCAAGAGTAGGGAGTAGAGTGTGTGGAGAATGGATGAACTCATGTTATCATTATTGATAGTCAAGGGTGGGGTTGACCTCAGGAATGACAGGCTGGAATTCCATAACAGGGGTTGCAGAGTTTGACTGGAAAGTATGGGAATTCACAGAGGCGGCATTTTGTTTATGGAATAATCAGTTAATTGGTGATTAATTCACATCAGAAGCTAGTTAATTCCAGAGCTCCTCCTTCCCTCTGAGTTCCAGACTCAACTCTCTGATGCTCCACTGGGCTTCCCCAGCTGAGAGTCCTCTCAGCCCCTCAACCTCAGCCTGGCCAAAGGGACCCACACACATACCCCCACGCGGCACCAAGTGCCATGATAATCCAAGCGCATGGCCATGGTCTTGGAATTCTCTGGAATTCTCACCACCACCACCACCACCACCGATCCCACGGCTACCCACGCATACACACATGCATACACATGCACGTGTGCGCAAGCACACAGCTCATCTCTCAACAAGTTCTGCTGGGGCCTCTGCCAGCAATGCCCCAGCCTGTCCTCCTGCCCCAACTTCTCTGACTCCCCCATAGTCACACTGGACTATTCTAGACCCCAGCCACCTCAGGACAGTAGGTCCCACCTCCGGCCTCTCTGTTCCCTCCAACCCACCCTGCATTCCAGCACCAAACAAGATTTCCAATATTTCCCTGGGTCATGCTTCTGCTCAAAAGCCTTCAGGAATCTCCAAAGAAATCAAACCTCCTCCGCCTGCCGTTCAAAGTCTTCCGCTTATTGATCTCAACGCCCATTCAGTGTGATTCTTAATGTTCCTTTGGCACAACCCCCCCCCACTGGGTGACACAGATCCCTTTATCGTTGCCTCTGCCCTTTGCTCTGGGAGACCCCTCCAGCCCTGTGAAGACTTGCCCTGTCCCCAGCTGTTCCTGGGAAGGCATTTCTGGGTAGAGGGAGGTCAAGTGTGATGAGATGAGGTGGCATGGACTTGTGTTTCCACTTCCCGACTACAAGTGCCCCTGTCATTGCTGACAGGTGTCCCCTATCCAAACCTGGGCCACGGCAGCCAGCAGCTTCCTGTGAACCCTACAGCCTGAACTCTCGGCTCTCACTAGCAAGGCTATATGTGATCTGGCCCCTGGCAGCCTCCCTAGCCTCAGACTCCTCCACATCCCTCCCTCCCTCTCAGTTCTGCACCCTAGCGGTTTCTGGCTGCCCCCAAGGGCCCTTCTACAGGAGGTTCCCTTGAATCCTACACCATCCTAGGCCGCAGGTCCCAGTTTAAAGATGGCTTCCCCACAACCCTAACCACCACACTCCTCTGTTCTCTAGATTCATAGTCCTTTTCTCTCCGTAGCACCTTCACAGTGTATAACTAGAGCATGGCTTATTTAAGCTGGAATGTAAGCTCCCTAGGGCTGGGACCAAGCCTATCGAACCCACCTTGGAATCCCCAGCAATCAACCTGGCATATAGTAGGTGCTCAATAAAGGCATGGGGACTGAATGAGTGAATGAATGACTGGAGGAGAGCCAGGCAGAAGGCCCTTAGCACCATGGGGGCACCGCCCTCCAGGCCCAGCTCTCCATCATCACCTCTACATTCCTGCCTTTGCCCCACTCATCCTCACTGGACAGGGGAGGGGGCCACACCACACGACTTCAGCTGGCTTGGACCTCACACCGAGCCTGGCTGGGCCTGCATTTGTGGAGAATAAACAGTTCTAATCCAGAAGGGTCTTTCTTTTCTCAGGAACTGGGCTTAAGACACATAGAATTCTGTGAATCTGATTTCCCCAGACCCCAGGCCCCTCCAGGAGCAGCAGCCTCTGCTCCCCTGGCGGGCCTCTGGATAGAAGCCAGGACGCTGCACCCTCTAGGTCTCCTGCCTCCCACAGCTCTTGGGCCCCCCCACCCCCAGATCATAATCTCTCCTCCAAGATGTAAAAATATGTTTCAAGGCACTAACTGGGGAGGTCATTACCTCAAAGACCCTCTTGGAAAATTCCTTTATTGGCCTCAGTTTAAAAAGCCAGAATCTTCTTATAATGGGGCTCCTTAGAGCAGAATCCACCTGTGAAAATACTGCCCTCTTCAGGGATTGAGCCGAGCAGGGAAGGGCAGGCACCAGGCTGCTCGGCTGCTCCCAGAGGAAGGGTTGGGGAGGAGGTTCAGAAGAGCTTAAGAAATGGTCTTTTCCTGAAGAGAGGAAAGCTCCTCCTGGCCAAAGACTCCAAGTGGGAATTAACGCTTTCACAGCCTAGTGGGGGGACCTGTGGTGTTCTGGCCTCAGGGAGCCCTCTCGTTTGTCCTAAAGGGACTGACCTTGTGGAAGATGAAACAAAACCATCCTCCCTCCATTCCCAGTCCTCTGAGCAGGTGGCCTCACTGCCCACCTCTCAGTGATGGGAGTCCCTGAATCACCAGTCCCTCAGTCCCTCACCAGTCCCTGAATCACCAGTCCTCAGCCATAAAGAGCTCCCTGTACCCAGACTGTTCTGATCTTGGTCCCCTCCCCTCAGTTAACACGGGGAAGCTGTCGGGTTGGCTCCAAGCCTCCCCTGTCCTGAGCTGCATCGGCAGTGAGAGTCACCCAGGCATCTCCTCCTGCCTTCTCAGGACACCCTCTTGCAGTGAGTACCCCTGCCCCCCTATGATTTGGTCTTTTCCTCCCTACTTGCCCCTTCCACCAGGATTTATGATGCCCAAGAGTCCGCCATGTTTAAATGGCAGGGCTCCAGCCGCAGCCCTAGCTCCTCCTGCCATTTACGGCCAACTGTTTTGGAGGTGCCCACACTTGCTATCTGTCCTTCCTCACCCCTGCTTTCTCCTCAGCCCACAGGGATATGGCTTTGATCCTCATCACTTTCCTGAAACTGCTCTCTGTGAGTACCCCGAAGGCCTCCTTGCTAAGCAGCCTATGTCTCTCCATCTTGAAGTGTTCATTTACTTTGTCTTTCTCAGCAGGTGTACCTGTATTGCTCCTGCCCTCTGGCTGCAGCTTCTTCGTCTGCATTGTGGGCCCTCTTCAGAATTCTGTCTGATGTTCCTTGTTTTATCTCTTCTCCACACTGCCCAGGTGATCTCTTCTACTTCTATGGCGTCAGTGACTCTAGAATCTTTTATCTTCAGCCCAAAGCTCTCTCCTGAGCTTGGGACCAATATAGTAGTTAATTAATTCATTCATTCATTTGTTCACTCACTCAACAGATGGAGCACCTGCCATCTGCCAGGCACTGTTCTCAGTAACAGAACAGAAGAAGCCCCTGCTCTCACTTACCAGCATAGTGGAGACAAACACAAGACAAAGAGACGAGGTCACTCCATGTGGGATAAATGCTAGCAGAGAAACAGGCCAGTTCGATGGGGGGGAGGCCTGGGGGTGGCATCATTCAGGGTTAGGTCAGGGAGCAGAGAAGCAGTGAGGATGAAGAAACAGGGGACATATTATAGGAATAAGACATGTCAAAGCTGTGGGGGAAAACTAGGGGAAGCAGAAGTCCTAAAGGGGGAGTTGGAAGAGCCAAAGAAAGTCGTGAACCAGTGCCCTGAGCCAGGTGTGCCCAACCCGAGTGGGCCCTGAGCAAAGTCAGTGAAGACTGTTTCCTCTACAGCTGGAGGTGAGCAGGGCTGGAAGCAGGTGAGACCCATTCTGAGAGCCATCCGGATGCAACTGGATTGTGGCCAGTTCTCCCAGTTGGGCTCCCTGATGCTCTTCTCTCCTTCCAATGTGTCCTTCACAGCACAACCTAAGCAACCTTCCCGAGATGCTGTCCTAACCCGTCCCTTTCTTCAAACGCCTCCTGCTCCCCATTACCTTCCAGATCCCTTTCAGATTCTTTGGCAGGCTTATCCTGCCTACCACGCCCTCCCCCACCCCTCACCTGCATGCTTCTCTGCTTGGAGAGCCTGCCCTGCTCCAGGTTCATCCCCACTCTCCAGAACCTCACCAGATAAAACTTCCTGCACGTTCTCATGCCCTCACTCTCTTCCAGACTTCAGAACACTCTTTTCTCTTCCCTCACATTCTTTTCCTGCCAGCTCTCACCCACCCCCGCAGGACTCAGCTTACACACCTCCTTCTCCAGGAAGCTTCCATGATACCCACCCCACAGACAGCTGGGCCCCTCCCATGGGATCCTCCAGATCTTGTATTTCTCTCCGCCCTTGTCTCGTGCTCAGGTACCTGAAAAGCTATTTTTGTCCTTGTGCTTCACTCTGCCATGAATACCAAGAGGAAAGAGGCCCCACTCTGACCAGGCCAGGCCTGGGCACTGTAGGTGTGTGATAAGCTGTTCGTTGAATTAACAGAGGTTTACAAAACATAAATATGATTTATTCTGTAATGTTCTTGTAAAAAGCAGAACACAAGATTTTGTGTATGGTAAGATTATAATTTGTCAAATAAATAGAAGGAAAATGTACGCACACTTAAAGAGCGGTGGAAGGAGTGAGATACGATTGTTGATAAAGGCTTACCTCTGGCTGGCGAAACTGTGGATGACTTTTCTACATTTCAGTTTCAAACTGTTCTGTAAAGTTAAAAAAAATTACCATTAAATATTTTTTAAAAGCAATAAACTGCTCTCTTACCACCTCCTTCTATTTTTATATTCACATTCCTTCCTAACCACATTTGTTCTATACTTCTAAGAATGAAGATTTCTGTCTTGGGCAGAGAAAGCCAAATTTTCCCTTTCAGTAGGAGTTGACTGACCTGTCTTGTCCATGTCATCTGTTCCCAGATACCATCTGCCAGAAAATATGTTCCAATCCCTTTCTTACTCTTCTTGCTTTGTGAGACAAAAAGTAACTATGAGGATTTTGATTTGTATCAGAACACCATATGGATAGATATTTTTAGATACATAAATGGCCCAGGTGTGGAGTCCCAAATCTGACTTTCAAGAACAAGCTTTCCCCTAGATTCCCCAAAGGGAATATAAGCTCAAAAGACAAAATATAAGGCCAAGGAGCCCTTGTTCCTGGTGGAAGCTTTGTCCCAAACCCCACTGCAGAGCCAAGGCAGATCTCCCTTGGCTTTGTTGGGTGACCTTCTCCTCTCCAGGTAAGCCCAGCCTCAAATCCTGGAGCTACCGCCATGTGAGGAAGGGCCATCCTGAACACTCCTACCCAGGGGAGTGGAAGGGAGGGAGCACAATGAGGAGTATGTTGGCGCTAGAACCCAGAGCCCCAGTGATCTGGGAAGCCCACCTAGCAGTGGGACTACCCCTAGCCCAGTACAAGTAACTACTAAATGCAGGAGAGAAAGCAGATCACATCCCTAGCATTGTGGACCCATCTTTGACTCTAAGCATCCCCATTACAGGAGGAAAACGGGAAGAGAAAATCAGATAGAAGAAGCCTGGTCCAACTTGAGACCAATACATAAGCTGCCATTTGCATTCTGAAATTTAGTTTTCTTTAGATGTACCACTCACTCCATCTTTGTGCATGTCTTGCATCTGTGTTCACAAGAGATTGCCCTTGGGAGCTTTACAAGCAACCATTTGGAGTAATTTCCCCTGAGGAGACGTTTTGATCAATTTTGTCATTTGGGGCCATGTTAAAATGTTTGGATTCAATGTGGTAGGAAAAGGGTGAGCCTTAAAAATTGCCAAGCAGTAGATGGGCTTGGTGGGTTTAGTGCCCTGAAAAGACTCTCTAACATCTGTGTCAGGAATGGGTAGGTTGTACTTGTTCAGAGAGTTAATAAAAGCCTTAACTATGGCAGTCTGAGGAGGCAGGTCTGAGGGAGGAGGGAAAGGTTTGAGAGCCATTCCAGGGAAGAGCTGATGGGATTAGAAGAGGAATGAAGGTCATGTCCAAGGTTATAGCTTGGGAAACAAAGTACGTAGTGACAGCTGTAATCCAGACATGTAACACAGACAGAGAAGTAGGCCTTTGAGGAAGGGATAATGAGTTTGAGATGCCTGAGAGATATCTAGGCAGAAATTGTCAGTATATATTTGAAGATATGGGCCTGGAGCTTGTGATAGAGATCGGGGGTCTTAATATGGTATAGATAATAGTTACAGATGTGCAGATACAGATATATGATAGATATGTGTGAGAGAGACAGGCAGAGATTGAGGTAGATCTAGATATATCTTGACACATGGCAATTAGAGTCCAAATGTGGATGACTCCAAGAATTTTTTCAAGGAAGAAACAATGGTAGTTGGTAGTTGGTAACCATTTAAGTGAATGTGATAAAACCATTGTAAGCAGTGAAGTGACTCCAAACATCTGAGTCTGGGTGTCCGGAAGGACAGTGGTTCCATGGGCAGAAAAAACAAGGACAGGTTGTAGGAGAAGATGATGACCGGTGTCAGAGTCACTGAGTTGGAGATAATGGCAGGACATACAGCTGGAAGGGCCAACCAGGCAGATGTATGAGCAGAGCTCTGGTGGGGTCAGCCTGAAGGTGCAGAATTCAGAATCATAAAAATCTTAAGATGTTAGTGCTGGAAGGGACTTTCGACTCCATCTCACCTGATGCCCTCCTTTTATACCTGAGGAAACTGAGATAAATTAAACGCTCTACTCAAGCTTACACAGCTTTTGCTAGCAGAACCAGAAGCAGAAATCTAGTCTCTCCATTCCTAGTTCAGAACTTTTGAGAATGTGAATATGGAGAAGACAGCTTTCTGAGAGAGAACGGCAAAGGGCTATTGCAGTGTTAAGTCATGGTGACTCTGAGCATGTTAGTATGTTAAGTTAGAACATGGTTGGAAGGGACAGAAATTCACTGTACCAAGTCACAGTGAGGCTAGGAATGGCTTTCAAGGATAGCTGGATCAAGGGACCAAATGCCATCTGGGCTGTTTCTTTTAAGCATCTCTCTTCTCTGTATGAGCTTGATGCTCTCAGACTGGGTTTCACTCATATGAGGGGTTTTGATTGGCCAGTTTATATCATGCCAATATCTGACCAAAATGCTATGATCCACAAGACATCACATGACTACGACTGGGAAATTGCTTCTAATTGAAAGAAAGGAGGTAGGAGAGGAATGCTGGGAAGAAGGAGTCAGCAGGTCTAGTGTACTTGAGAAAAACTTTGAGCATAGGCAGGAAAACCTGAGCATCAAGATGAAAGAGGGAAGGCTCAGGGCACAAACCAAGTAATCTGAAGGTTGAGGATCGGGAACCAAAGGACATCTCTGTCTGTAAGGGGAGGGAAAATAGGAAAGGATTAGGTGAGTGGAGCAGGATAGAGAAGTAGAGAAAGTAGGCAGTTAGGGTGTCAAGCACCACTTGGACTTGAGGTCACACTAAATCCAGGAGCTGTGCCTAGCAAAGAGCTGAAAAGGGCTCTTTCCTCAAGGACAGAAGGGGATACGAGAGAAACATGGTTCATCACGTAGGCAGTCAGAAAGGGTAGATGAGCCAATGAGAGGAGCCAGAACACAGATCCCCTGGATTATGTCTTCTAGGAAATAAGGATTAATTATTACAACCCATAAAAACATGGACCAGTTTTTGATAGGGTTACTAGACCAGTAGATTAGAAGCATGAAGAAAAGAGGCTCAAAAAGAAAAATAAGCTGTAATCACAATTCCCAGAAGTAACACTATTGAATTTCACACGTTACTTTATATAAATGCTTTTCTTTTTTACAAAAATTGAATCTTACTGCATATATTCTTTTAAAACTTGCCTTTTCACTTAACAATATAATGCAAACATCTTTTTTGTCAACACATATATTTCTACAATATTTTTATTGGCCACATATGATTCTAATGTTTACATATATCATCATTTATTTAACTCCCTACTGGGGCCACTTAGCAATATCCAATTTCTTTTTTTTTTTAAGCTTTATTTATTTAAATCAACTCTATACCCAATGTGGGGCTCAAACTCATGACCCCGAGATCACATGCTCTTTTGACTAAGCCAGCCAGGTACCCCAGCAATATCCAGTTCCTTATAATTTTCTATAGCTAAACCTTTATACACATGACTTTTAACTTAGAACAAATTCCTGGAAACATAATTTCTTCAAAGAGAGTGTGCATGCTATAAAAACCAAAATTACCCTTCAGAAGGATTGTACTACTTTCTCTCCTTTTCAATGATGGTAAAGAAAAAACTATTTTTTTCTTTTTTTGATGGTAGTATTCTTTTCCAACTATTACTGGTAAGAATAATGCACATGTCTAGTATTGGGAATATATTACAAGGGTCCCTGTTCAAATATTGGGGAACCAGATGAGAGACAAAGGGAAAAGATGATATTTTGTAGGTTTTTATTTGGTTGTTTTTCTTCTAATCAACAGATTCTAAGAGTTCTTTATATATTGTCAACATAAAAGTACTTTGTCAGTGTATTGCAAATATTTTTCCAAGTCTGTGGCTTCTCTTCTTATTTTCTTAAATGGGATTTTTTAAATAGCAGAAGTTTTTCATTTTGATGAAACTTAATTTTTCAAAATGTTTCTCTATGGTTCATGCTTTTCGTGTCCATACTAAGAAATACTCACTCACCCCAAAGTCATAAAGATTATCTATGATTTCTCCTAAAATGTTTACAGTTTTAGCTTTTACGTTTCGGTACCTGATCCATTTTAAGTAATGTTGAGTATGAGGTGAGGTAAGGTCTAGGGTTCTTGTTTTCCACATGAATCTCCTTTTGATTGAACATCATTTGTTGAAAAATACTATCCTTTTCCTCATTGAATCAGTTTGCCCCCTTTGTTGGAAATCAATTGGTCATATTTGTTTGGGTCTATTGCTGAACTCTTTACTGTGTTTCATCGATCTACCCTGGTGCTAATTTGACACTGGCTTACTTACTGTGACTTCATAGTCAGACTTGAAATCACTATTAATTTTTTAACTTCTTGATTTAATAGCTTTTTCAATTTTTATTTTTAATCTTACTTGTTTAATGATGAAAACATTTAGGAGTACAAATTTGCCTCTGAATAACACTTTGAGTAATCTTTGCTATATGGAATGACCTTGGACGACCACACATTAAGACATACTTTAAAGCTAAGATAGGAGTGCATGGGTGGCTCAGATGGTTGGGCATCTGCCTTCAGCTCGGGTCATGATCTCCAGGTCCTGGGATCAAGCCTCACATGGGGCTCCCAGCTCAGTGGGGAGTCTGCTTCTCCTTCTCCCTCTGCCTGCCACTCCCCCTGCATGTGCTCACACTCTCTCTTTAAAAAAAAAAAAAAAACCAACACTAAGATAATTAAAACTGATGTTAATGACACATACACAAAAAAGAAAAGATATTAAGTACAAAAAAGAATTTAGGAAGTGACTGCTTAAAGAAAAATAGTAAAAGAACAATAAGTTTAGTATAAAAGTCCCAGGCCTTTAGGTTAAAGGCACCAACTTGCCTCTTAGGCATTCCTAAGAGACAGCCCAGCCCCCCACAAAAGAGTACTAAATATGTTCCCATGAATCTCTTCAGGCTGCTGGTCACTGCTGGGCTTGCTTGCTTGCTCTAAAAGACACAGCTACAGTGGCCTCCACCACCTTGAACTACACCCCACACCCCACCCCCATTGACACCAGTGGTTCCTGAGGGTTCTCCTCTCTTCTCTCCAGTCTTCCCTTCCCCCAAGGACTTTTCCCTGAGGATTCACACTGGCAACTTATGTGCTCAATCAGACTATACTGAGGTAGTTCACACTTCCATGGTGAGAAGAATGAATGCTCCTTCCTGGGATAGTGTACTGGGTAGGTAGGTGGGTGAGGTCCTAATCAGGATCCCTTGGGCTCCTGAAACACTACATGGTTTTGTGAAAATGGCTTACTTCTTAGCCAGCTTAAGCCTTTCGCATTTTTGTTGTTCTTTTAAAAATACACAGTGTTATAAAAGTAATACATACTCAATGTAGAACATCTGGAACACAGAGAAAAGTAGAGAGAGACAAAAATCATCTGTAATTCACCACTGGTGTGAACACTGTTAATATCCTTCTACGTATATTTTTAACCTCATTAAGACTCAAACTGTTTCTACAGTTTTATATCCTGCCATGATAAGTTAATATTATTTGGGGATTATTGTCCTGTTTAATTTTTTTTGAAAACCCTATTTTAACACCTGTATATTTTTCCATAGATATATCATAATGTAACCATCAACCATTGTTGATTATGTAGACTATTCCCATTTTGCTCTTATAAATAACATGTGCTATGCATCCTTAAACACATCTGAATTATTTATTATTTCTTTATAATAAATTCCTAGAAGTAGAATTACTGGTTGAAAGAGCATAAATCTTTATAAGGCTCTTGATACATAGAGGACAAATTTCTTTCTAGAAAATTTTTATCAGTTCATACACCCACCAGCTGTGAATAACAGTGTTATATCACACTCTGGCAAGCACTATTTTTTTTTTCAATCTTTGTTAATTTGATAGGCTAAAAAAAGACATCTTGTTGCCTTAATTTGCATATTTTGATTACCAGCCATGTTAAAAATTTTTATATGTGTTTATTAACCTTTCATAATTTTGTTTCAAAGCTCTTTACATTTTAAGACCATTATCTTTCTGCCATATTTGCTGGAGGTATTTGAGGTGTTGTTCAATGTTCTTAATTGTCAATGGTCATTTGAAATAGTACAAATTCTTTTTAGCTAGGATGCAAATTTTACATTACTGCTTAAACTATTTAGATGGATAGTGGATGGTTAAAAATGTCTCAAGAAATCTTGCTTTTATAAATCTCTTTCTACCATTCTAATAGGTTTTGCTTTGTGCCTTTTGATGCTATAATGTTGGAGTATTAAGCATCAATCAGGTTCTGAAAGGAAACAGATGGCCCAATATAAGTGGGTAATTTGAGGAGAGCCTAATAAAGAAACTAAAGGCAAAGGTGTGGTCCTGGTACAGTGAAACCACCATGGTAGTACAGTACCCTAGGACTAGAACAGCAGGGATCCATCATCGTCCTTAGGTTGGAAGGAGCAAAGGTGAGAGCAGATCTGGGAACCTGAAAACAAGGAGGACCATGTGGAAAGGGCTCTCTCCAGTGAGAACTCTGACCTCAGGGGAGGGACAGAGCCAACCTGTGATACTCTTGCAGGAAGGCTACTGGGGAACTAAGCACCCCAACTCTACCTTTCAACCTCCCCTTAATCTGCTGCTGGTGTTCTCCATTGGCCAAGCCCAAGCAGAAGCAGAGAGCAAGGGAGCTGTTCACATAGTCCCTACAGGTTCCCCTGTTGGGACTTGTTTTTCTAATGAGATTTAGCCTGTGCATTTTCTAATGGTGCAAGATTAATTTGACTTATGTTCTACATAGCTTGCACTGAGCTAAGAGAAAGGGGAAAATGCACAGACACTGGGCAGAGGCTGCAGGCTGTCCTCTAATACCCATTTCCCTCTCCTCAGTAGTACTAACACTCTCAATTGACATCTGGCCACATGGCTGCTCAGAACAAAGCCTGCATTTCCCAGCCTTCCCTATGGCTCAGGTGACATGGGACCAAGACCTGGCCAATGGGATGTGCAGAGAATCTATGTAGGCAATACTGGTCATTTCCCTGAAGGATGGAGCATGAGCCTTTCCCCCCCTCCTCCACACTGCTGCTTGAAGCATAGATATGGCAGAGAGTCACCGGGATGATAAGGGATGCTGGAGAAGTAGGGTCCCTTGACCGCCTGATTGTTTATCTATAGACCCTAGATGAGAAAGACATAAACTTCTTGTTTAAGTTACTGTTGTTTTGTGTATGACACTAAAGCCAAGCCTAATTCCTAACTAATACAGATCCCAAGGAGCAGAATTTCAGCCATCTATTCAAAGGGGGAAAGAGAATGGAGATAAACCCTGTCTGAGCACCCGCTGTGTGCTTTCACCTATATTACTGTACTTAATCCTCCACTAATCCTACTATTATCACCATTTTCACTCATGAGGAGAATGAGGCTCGGTTTGCTTAAGAAACTTGCCCATAGTCACACAGTTAATACCCTGAATAGGTAGGAGTTCCAACAAAGGTGTGGCTATCTGACTCCAAAGCCCTAGTTCCCTTCACATCAATCTCCTATAGAGGAGCGAACAAAAAAGAGATTCCCAACTGGGCCAAGAGCGAGCTCATGTACAGGCTTTAATTGCCTCATATCCTCTTGTGTGCTTCTGGGAATCAAATAGATAACCATAACACCTTGTCATCATAGCAACCATTGTTTACAACTGGAATTCATTCTTCAGCTCTGAGGAATGGCGAGGAGCCCTCAGCTCCGGGTTTTATGAGTAATAGGAAATGCTAGAACTCCAGCCTTCTGCTGTCAGAGAGGCCTTGGAAGACAAAGGTACATAGTATACAATGTCAAGCATTCGTGACTCACATGCCATCACCAGCATTGTCCTAAAAAAAAAGTCTCTTGGTTCAAAGAAAATCACTTTCCCCAGCGAGATTCCCATTTCTCTCATTTACATACCAAAGGTGGGCAACAGGAGGAGAAGAATTATGGAAGCTTGGATCATTTTTATACTTCTCAAGGGTAGTAAGAAAAGGAATTGTTTAGGGAATGTGCCTGATGCCCAGGTCTTATTGAGCTGTTACCATAACTTAATGAAGTCTCTACATTTGTACTTTCCTGGGCTCTCTTTCAGAGAGCTGCATTGGGCCAGAACTTTGGGGGGTGCACCGTGAAGTTAGTTCATCTCTAAAAATAGTCAAGTTCTCTCTGTTGCAATGTAGCAAGAGCTCCCCTTATCCATACCCAGGTATGTATTCCATGTGCTACTAAAGCTTCCAGTCCATAAGGTGACAAAACTGGCCTGGGTTTGATGTAAGAAGGAAGAGAATGACTCCTGCTCTGTCTCTTGACCATTTGACCCCAAACACTCCAAGTTTCTCTTTAAACTAACTTACAGACTTCTTTCTCTCTTCTAAGCCACAGACTGAGATTCATCTTTCTTGCATATGAATGTTATAAGACCATTTGTTGAAAAGACTATCCTTTCTTCATTGAAGGGCTTTTGCATCTTGGTAAAAAATCAACTTACCAACCTCACACCCTATACAAAATTATGGACAAAATTATGGACAAAAGATCTAAGTATAAATATGCAAGAACTGAAACAATAGAATCCTTAGAAGAAGATGGGTATGAACCTTCATGATCTTTGTTTTGTAAATATGACAACAAAAACATGGGATGAAAAAAATAGATAAATTGGACTGCAACAAAATTAAAAACTTCTGTGCATCGAAGGACACTGTCCAAAAGTGGACAATCAAAGTGTCCAAAAGTGGACAAGACAATCCAAAGAATGGGAGAAAATATTTGTAAATCATCTATCTGTGAAAAGTCTAATACCCAGAATATTTTAAAACCATTACCACTTAACCACAAGAAGACAGCAACTTAATTAAAAAGCAGATAACAGACATGACATTTCTCCAAAAATGTACTAAAGACCAACCGACAGCTCTTGAAAACATCACAGTCATTAGGGAAAGGCACATCAAAGCCACAGTGAGCTCTCACCTCACACTCACTAGGATGGTCACCATAAACCAAAACAAAACCAAGGAAATAGGAAGTGTGATGAGGATGTGGAGAAATGGAACTCCTCATACATTGCTGGTGGGAGAGTGAAATGACACAGCAGGTGTAGCAAACAGTTTGGTTGTTCCTTAGTAAGTGAAACAAAGAATTGTCAGATGACCCAGCAATTCCCTTTCTAGGTGTATGCCCAAAAGACTTGAAAACAGGTGTTCAAACAGAAATCTATACCCAAAGATTCATAGCAGCACTACTCACAAGAGCAGAAAGGTAAAAGCAACCAAAATATCCATTAGCTGATGAAAAGATAAGCAAAATGTGGTATATCCATACAATGCTATAGTATTCAGGCATTAAAAGGAATGAGGATTGAAACATGCTATAACATGGATGGATCTTGAAAACATTATGCTAAGTAAATGAAGACAGACACAAAAAGCCAAGTATGGTGTGATTTCATTTATGTGAAATACCCAGAATAGACAAATCCTTTGAGGCAGAAATCAGATTAGTGGTTGCCCAGGGCTGAGGACAGAGGGGAAAGGGTGTGATTGCTTGATGGGGACAGTGTTTCCTTCTGGGATGAGTTTTGTTTTGTTTGTTTGTATGTAGAGCCTACATACAAGTGAAATCATATGGTATGTGCCTTTCTCCATCTGTCTTATTTTACTCAGCATAGTACTACCCTCGAGGTATTATTCATTCATGTTGTCACAGAAGACAAGATTCCTTCTTTTCTCTTTCTTTCTTTCTTCCCTTCTGCTGAGTAGTAATCTCTTGTGTGTATATACCATATCTTCTTTATCTATTCATTCATTGATGGACACTGGGTCACTTTCATATCTTGACTATTCTAAATAACACTGCAATGAACATAGGGTGCATATATCTTTTTGAATTAGTGTTTTTCTTTTCTTTTTTAAGATTTTATTTATTTATTTATTTGACAGAGATCACAAGTAGGCAGAGAGGCAGGCAGAGAGAGAGGAGGAAGCAGGCTCCCCACTGAGTGGAAAGCCCAATGTGGGGCTCCATCCCAGGACCCTGGGATCATGACCTGAGCTGAGAGCAGAGGCTTTAACCCACCGAGCCACCCAGGTGCCCCTGGTGTTTTTATTTTCTTCAGATAAATGCCCATAAGTGGAATAGCTGGATCATAGGGTAGTTCTATTTCTAATTTTTTGAGGAGCCTCCAAAATGTTTTCCACAGTGGCTGTACCAATTTACATTCCCACCAACACTGCATGAGGGTTCCCTTTCTCCACATCCTCTTTAACACTTGCTTCTTGTCTTTTTGAAAACAGTCATTCTAACAGTTGTGAAGGGCTATCTCATCGTGGTTTTGATTTGTGTTTCCCTGATCATTAGTGACGTTGAGCATCTTTTCCTGTGTCTGTTGGCCATCTGTAGGTCTTCTTTGGAAAAATGTCTATTTAGATCCCTGGCTCATTTTTTTTAATCAGATATTTTTTTTTGCTGCTGAATTGTTTGAGTAGCTCTGCCTCTCTTCCTGGTCATGATGTGGCCCTTCTCTCCATTGCTGTTGAGTAGCTGTTCCACTAGCTTGTCAGGCTTTGATCCTTGTAGCTGTAGATTCAGTTTGTCAGTGGAAAGAGGTGAGCTCAGGATCTTCTCGTACCAGCATCCCGCACTATGTATATTCTAAACACTGAATCTGTAATTTGAAACCTTTCCACAAAGAGAGTTCTGGCCCAGAAGTTTACACTAAACACTTAAGGAAGAAATAATGCCAGTGTTATACAAACTGTTCCAAAGAATGTAAAAAGAGTAAGCACTTCCCAATTTATTTTATGAAGATAGATGGAAAAAAAATAAACAAATTGTGAGCAAAGCAAATCTAGTGATGTGTTTAAAAAAACCAAGTTGGGTTTATTCCAAGAATGCATGGTGAAAGGTTAGTTTAACATTCAAAAACTCAAGCAATATAACTCACTATATTAATTATAATTGAGAAGAAAAATCTAATAATTCTCTCAGTAGATGTAGAAAAATGTATAAAGTTCTTGGGAGGTTGGGTGAGCCTGGCGGTGGGTATTGTGGAGGGCAGGTATTGCATGGAGCCCTGGATGTGGTGCATAAACAATGAATTCTGGAACACTGAAAAGAAATTTAAAAAATATATTAAAAATTTTTTAAAGATACTATTAGATTAAAAAATGTATAAAGTTTTCTTTCTATATATATATAGAGAAAATATATTATATATATGTATATGTTCATGATAAAATAAATAAATAAAAACTGGTAGCAACTAGGAATAAAAGGAAACTTGCTGAATCTGATAAATTATATCTACCAAAAAACTTAGAGCAAACATCTTACTTAATAACGAAGAATTGAAACCTTTCCCCCTGAGTTCAGGAATAAGACAAAGGTATCTACTATTACTACTTTCAATGTTTAATAAAGATTTCAGTCAATATGTTAAAGCAAGAAAATAAAAATCAATAAAAAGATACAGACATTAGGGGCACCTGCGTGGCTCAGTGGATTAAAGCCTCTGCCTTCAGCTCTGGTCATGATCCCAGGGTCCTGGGATCAAGCCCCGAATCGGGCTCTCTGCTCAGCGGGGAGCCTGCTTCCTCCTCTCTTTCTCTGGCTGCCTCTCTGCCTACTTGTGATCTCTGCCAAATAAATAAATAAATAAAATATTTTTTAAGAAAGGACACAGACATTAGAAATAAAGAAATAAAAATGTCATTATTCCCAGGTGATATAATAGTGCTCATAGAAAACCTGGAACAATTTCAGATAAATTATTACAATTAATAATGGATTTAACAAAGTCACTGGGGATAAAATTAATATAGGATAATCAATTGTACCTCTATATACTAGCAGCATACAATTAAAGAGCAGAAATGATTATAGGATACTACTTATGATCAAGAAAACCAAATACCTGGGACTTCATCTAATAAACTGTGTACAAGAACTATACAAGAAAAATACAAATATCATTGGGAGAACTTTGAAATATTTAAATAAACAGAAGTATATATCATGTCAAGAATTAGAAAGCTCAATATTACAAAGCTATCTGGAGTGCCCAGACTATGTTCACACAGAGAGACTCACATATACACATCGATTTAGACAAAGGGTACACTACAATGCAATGGGGAAAGAAAGGATGGCCTTTTCAGTAGATAATGCTGGGTAAGCTGGAATCCCACAGGTAAGTAAAAAGTCTTGACTTTTACCTAACCTCACAGGCAAAAATTAAATCCCAGGTGGATTGTGGATCTAAATGTGAAAAGTAAAACTACAAACTTCTAGAGAAGTGGTTGGCAAATATTTTTTGTAAAGGGCCAGATGGTAAGCACTTAATGCTTTGTGTGCTCTATGGTCTCTGTTGCAACTACTCAACTCTGTGATTATAGCACACAAAAGCAGCCATAAACAATATACTAAAAAACAAGCATGGCTGTGTCCCAATAAAACTTTATTTACAAAAATATGTGGCAAATTTTATTTTGTCGATGCCATTGTGTGAATTCTCAAAGGAACCAATATCTCCCCAGGGAGTGAAAATTCATTCTTGGGGGGGGGCAGACATGTTATTATTCTTATTTTTATGCAGATAAACACAGGTTTAATGATCTATTGTTCTTCACACAGATGGCTACAGTGTCTTTATAATCCCAGAATATACAACCATACAACAAAGAGCAATCAGCCAATTCTAAAATAAACTTGGCTTCTTACAACTATCCTGTAAACACTGCAGCCCTTTTTCCATCCAAAATGACCCTCATCTCACATGGAAAGTTCTTATAGGGGAACCAGAAACCGAGCTTTGTGACCAACAACAAAAAACAAAGAAACAGTAAAAAATAAAGAAACAATAGTAATTCGGTGGTTGGTTGGTGAAAGAAGACTATTTGGTACCCTTCCCTGTGCTCCTTTGCTCTTCTTACTCTTGCCCTTTTTGTCCCTCTTCTTCAGCCCACCCATGTTAGCTCTCAGTAGGTTTGAGTAAGCCATCTGAAACTCATTCACCTCTTCGGAGCTTGACACAGTGCTGATCTTCTTTTTCCTGAGCTTTTTAATGATCTTCAGTAGCTCTTAACAGACACTTGTTGTCTGAAGGCTCAAAGCCCTCTACAGAGCCTTTCCTTGGAATGGGTATAGTTTAACCATCACACATCTTCAGGGTGATGAACACGCTGCCTCCTGAAAGAGTCTGATCAGCTCCATCAGGAACTGCAGCATCATCCTGACCCCTCTAGCTCCCCTGACCCCTCTAACTCCCCTAGTACCAAAAAAGGCCTATTATTTTTATGTAGAAAACATAGATATATGTACAGCACATAAACGGATAGCATATGTGTAGTATTAAGGCTTTACAGTGGAGAGAGCAGTGATTAGGAAAAAAATATATTAAAGAAATCTCCTTTGGGAGTAGGATTTTTAGTTATCCATTGCTGCAAAACAATATTACTACAAACTTAGTGACATAAAGCAACTCATCTCCTATGTCACAGCTTCTATGCTCCACGAATCTGGCCACAACTTAGCTAGGTCCCCAAGAAGACTATTATCAAGGCATCAGCTAGGGCTAGGTCATCTGAAACTTTTCCCAAGGAAGGATCCACTTCTAAGCTCACATGGTTATTGGCAGCGCTCTGTTTTTTGCAGGCTTTGGGCCTAAGGACTACAGTTTCTTCTTGCTGTCATCCAGAGGTCACCCTCAGATCCTTGCTACATGGCTGTCCTCATCAGGAAGCTCACCATATGGAACCTTTCTTCTTCAAAACTAGCAAAGGAGAGTGTCCCCAAGCAAGACAGCTGTTATAATCTCGGGTAACATAATGGCAGAAGTGACAACCCATCACCTTTACTGTGTTCTATTAGCAAGAAGTAAATTGCAGGTCTCTCTTGCACTCAAGGGGAGGGGGAGGATGATGGGACCCACCTGTCAAACACAGGTGATAATAAGAAAGGTTAATAAGAAAGGTTAAGAAACCTTGTTCTAGAACTAGAATGTCTTCATAATCTGAAGGTAAGCAAGGATTTCCTAAGCAGTACACAAAAAGCACTAAGCACAGTGGGACAAAATGATAAAGTAGACTATGTTAACACAAATAACTTCTATTCCTCAAAAACACCATTAGGATAAAGAAAAGACAAGCAACAAAGTGGGAGGAGACATTTAAAATATACATGTCTGACAGAGATGTAAAAAACTTATATCCTGCATGTAGCCAGAACTCTTATAAGTCATGAAAGACAGATGCACCACCAGAGAAACGGGCGAAAGACTTGTATAGGTATGTCTCAAGAGAAGATATCTAAATGCTCAATAAACAGATGAAAAAGTGTGCTGTCATTAATCATCAGGGAGATGCAAATTAAAAACACACCCAAAAGGCTAAAACTAAAAGACAAAAATACCCACAAGGATAAAGAGCAACAAGAACTCCCCATCACTGCTAGACTAATGTAAATTGGTAAAAGTCATTTTTGACAGTGGTCTTTGACAGTAGATCTTTGCCAGTATTTAGTGAAAATGAACATACAGATACCCTGTGGTCAGGCAATTCCACTGCTAGACGTGTACTCAACAGAAGTGACATGTACCAAAATGCTCTCCGCAGCATTGTTCATTAGTAGCCAAAACTTGAAACAACCAAGATGCCCATTAATGACTGAATAGATAGATGGTACTATACTTACCTAATGTAAATCTAGATAGCAAAGAGAGGAAAAAAGGCTTACTGCTTCATGCAACAACATTGACGACTCTTACGAAATAATACTGGGCAAGGGGACAGAAGGTGCGACTTGCTCGTATAAATTTCAAAAATGGGAAAAGCTAATCAATGATGAACAGAAGTCAGAATAGAGATTTCCCCTTTGGGCAGAGGAGCCAGTGACTGGTAGGGCTCACAGAGAAACTTCTGGGGAGTTGGTAATATTCTCTCTCTTCGTCTGGATGCTGGCTATAATGATTTGTTCACTGGGCTGCACACGTATAATTTATGCACTTGACTGTGTGCATGTAAAGCTTCCAGAAAAAGTTTACTTTAAAATTATATTCACTGAATTACTAACACCCAAATACAAAATCTAAATCACTAGTAGACAGAGAAATACAGATTAAAGTAATAATGAAATGTCGCTTCATCCAACAACATCTATTCCTAGAGGACATGTGGAGGGAAAGGAACTCTAACATATTGTTGACGCCGATATGGACTGTTTTAGCTGTTTTGAAAAGCAACCTGTAAACACCCATAAAATTAAACTATATACATATATGTATCCACCTAGCCATAGTATTAAAAGAAGTAGGATATACAAGGACATATATTCAAGGACATTTATTGCTGCCTTGTTATTGTGGGGGAAAAAACTGGAAGCAAAATTAATGCCTATAAATAGGAGAATGGCTGAAAAATATGTTCTGGCCATACCATGGAATATTAGGCAGCTGTTTTATAAAAATGGGAAATATACTTTTTTGCCCTAGAGGGATTTACATGAGGTTTGATGAAGCAAGATGTAGAGAAGAGTAAATAATATCTGGTCTTTATATTTTGATAAAAAATGACAGAGAAACAAAGACTCTTATGTATACGAGTGTGTGTGTGTGTGTGTGTATGTATGTGTGCCTGCATATGAAATGACCACATTAGCATAGAGAAAAATACAGAAGGTTCCATACTAGTTCACTAACATGGGTTGGCATGTAGTTTTATAGAGGGATGGGAGATGAGAAGGGGGAAAGACATTCCAAAAGAAAAAAAAGGGAAAGCAAAGCAAGGCATTTATGTGAATTACCTGCATGTGTGTAAAGAAACTCAATAACATAAAAAAACAAAGACCGAATAGCAACTTTGTAGTCATTTTACGAAAGAGGAAATAAACGAGTTCTTTTGCCTCTTCTGTCTTTCAAGGCATTTCAGTCATATGAAAAACTTAATCCACAGTTACGAACCCCATTATTTGCTTCTAAAATATAACTGAGCTGTTTTTCTTCATTTTATATTTTTACTTTATAATTAAAAACATTTTTACTTAAGATCTTTGTCTTAAAAATGCTCAGTGTGATAATTATGGCTTGCCCTACCTTTCCTTGCTTTTTTTTTTTCTTTTTTTTTAAATGACACACAGTGCCTACTGATGGCACACCATCTGTTCATTTACCTTCTGTCCTCCACACGGGAATGAGCATGCGCTGAGGCAGGGCCAGGCCCCAGGGTTTGCCACTGTGTCACGAGTATCTGGCAAACAATAGGTGCCCAAACAATGCTTGACTGGATTTCTGAATGAATACCTTTTCTATTTTGACTCCCTTCCACGTGAGTCTGTTTCGCTTACTCATGGATTTCTTTAGCACATGTTTAAAGCACACTTACCTTGCATGACATAGAAACAAACAAAGGAAGATGACATGACCCATTCCTCCCCAAACAGCATGCATTCCAGTGGGAGAAAAGGCCAGAAAGTCACTGACTGTACAGGACACAATGACAGAGATAAGCTTGATGTGCTAATGGAGTGCCAAGTACTGGGACTTCACTCCTAACTCAGCCTCAGTGCAAGGGTAGAGAAGCTTCCAGAAAGCAGTCATCCCATGAGGGAAGATATCAAGGCTGGGGAGTCATCCCATGAGGAAAGGTACCAAGTATGCCAAACTACTCTGAGGGCAGGGAACAGGCCATATTGCAGGAGCCAGAGTGTCCCAGAGAATACCCAGGAAGCCTGGTTGGAAGGGGCAAGAGAGACCAGGCAAGGAAGGGCTGGGAAGGTCGTATGGAAGGGCTGGGAAGGAAATATGAAGTATGAAGGAAATATGAAGGTCGGTATCAAGTCTTCCTGGTCCAGGCATGACTGTCTACTGAGGGATCCAAATAGAATCGCAGTATAAATCTTGTCACCTCTGCCAGAACTGAGCTTCAGGGGAATGGATCAAGGCAGGTTGGTACTAAATTCTCAGTCCTCTTTTCTTGTGGAATTTGCTGGGTTAACACACTCCTTAGGCTCATCTCTGGGCCTCTGCCAGTGGTTTTCTGTCACCATGACTCTGCTGAGGGAAGGTGAGGTTCAAGGCTTCGAGATGATGCTGTAGGACCCAGTTCTCCAGTTCGGAGGGTTTGCAGACCAAAAGGCAGCCTGGGAGCCCCTTGGTTTACCCGATTCCCAGATCAGGATTATTTTCTCCTCCCTGACTCAGTGATGAGCTAAGACTTCCTCTTCTCTATGCAGCCATTCTATCTACGCACTTGGTATGAATTCCTTTGGCAATTAGTTGTACTGATTTTTGCTCAGTACACTCATTCCCTTTTCCCGGCACCCCTAGGTTAGCAATGATAACATCAGAAGTTGCTATGAATTGGATTATTACCATGGCCCGTTTAATCTTCACAAGAATCCTATGAGGCCATCACTATTATTATCCCCATTGCCCAGATGGAGAAACAGCCTTGCAAGGATAAGTCACTTGCACAGAGCCTAGCAGCCACAAGGCGACACAGTTGCACACCCTGAATTCCCAGCCTTTACCAACTTAGGAAGCCATGCATGCCCATAACCCCTGATTCACAGAAGACTGAGCTTCTATCCCTTCCCAGCTCTGTCTGGGCTTCCTGGGGAATATTGGTGTGTTCACCAAAGGCCTCCTAGGTTCTTCCCACCTTGGGGCATCATCTGGCTCTGAAACATGGCTTACTCTTCTGAATGTTGCCTTTGTAAGTTCAGGATCAGTTTCCCCTGAAGTGTTCCTCCTCTCCTTGAGCCAACTCTTCACCAAATGTGGGAATAGCCCCACCTGCCTTTCCTCTGGATTGGAATTTAACACAAGCTGGCCAAAGGTTTGGCTCTGAAGACGGATTACCACACAAAGTGTTACACTGGGTGTTAGTGATGGTCGCCCTGAGTCCATAGACTCATGGGGACCTGTTACTGCCCTCCTCTTTCCCTTGATGTTGCTCACCTCACTGGGGGATAGGCTGGCCTCCCTGCCTTACCCCAATCTCCTTGTCTCTAGGTCTACTCCAAAAGAAGTGTCCTTGAGCATGATGGCCCAATCTAAAATCCAGCTGAATCATTTCCCAACGCCCATAGACAGGAGGCAGTTTTCTCTACTTAATTCTAGGCCCACCTTCCAAGTACTTATTTTCCAGTCCCATGATTAACCGCTTACAAGTATGAATGACAATGAGAAATCAACTTCCTTCAAGAAAATCCCAACCCTACCCACAGGAACACAGTCTTTCCCTTTGGTCCTTAAAATATATACAAACCCAAAGTTACAAATCAAAACATTTCCCAAACTCTAGCTTTGTCTTGAAAAATACCATGTGTGAGCTATCAACAGTCCAGGCATGCCAAAACCATTCCTTTTTCCTCTTACTTCCAGCAACAGTGTTGACCAGACTGGCCCGGGCTTTCTGTCACCCTCAGGATCTCCTCCAGAAATTTGTGACCAAATGTTTGAAGAGTAACATAGAAATACTTCCCAAGAACAAGCACTATTATACCAAGAAAGACAGCCTGATCCAGTAGTTGTGAAAGAATATAGGAAGTATTTCCAAGGAGGTGCAACTGGGTCCGCCCCTCCCCACCTCCAACACTATCATTCAAGGTGACCTGTTAGCATTGTTATGCATAGACACTTTGTTCTTTGGAAATCCACTGCATTTGTTTTGCTTAATCGGATGGGGCCATTGCCCAAGAATGAACTCAAGAACCCACCCACCCCCAGCAACAAAGAAAATCACTTGAACTTTTGAAATCACAGTTCTGTTTCAGCTTTGACCTTCCTTGTCAGGACTACATAAACCCCAGGACCAATTTTTGGCTTGAGGACCAAACTCAGAATGTCTTGGCTTTCTCTTCTCTCAACAGTTTCTGCACAGAGGAAGTTTCCAAAGCAGATGGTCTAAGAGTGATAGTCACTGACATCCCTGTGCCCTGTGTGCCCTGCGCCACCACATCAAGCACCCTTTCTCATTTTCCAGCAAGGGCAGTGAAATCCAGAAAGGATAAATGGTAGGCCCAAGGTCCCATAACTAATAACTGGGAGAGGCACCATTTGAATCCAATCAGTGTGGCTCCAGCCCTCTGAACTGTGACTTTCAGGTGGGGTATGAGACCCCCAGCTAGGGAGGAGAGCCACTGAAGATACTTCCCCTTCCACAGCAGAATGTGGATACCATGACATTCTCTTGGTGCACATGGAGAAGTCAATGCCCCTCCATGGTGCATACCTCCAGCTCTGTTGCAACTTCCACTTTTCCACTATCATGAACACTGAGTATGGTCCCTTTGGTTCTCTTCTCAACATTGTTATTTGCTTTAGGGCTGGCTCATTCTCCAGGGCAAACACCTTTGCTGCAGATGCTCACTGGTCCCTGTGGGTCACTGTGGGTCCTTATCAACAAGCTCTGCTGGCATGCTTCAGGGATCAGTTAGGGGAAGGGATTGCTCAGGAAGAAGGGGAGACCGGAACTCAATCTAACTCAGGAGAGGTCACCAGCTTAATTCATCCCTCTCTGTTTTTCTTTCTCCACAGTGTCCTTCTCATGCCCTGTGGGATCTCCAAGGGTTCATTTCCCCCTAAGTTCACCAAACATCCCAGCTATTTGTTTTGGATGCAGAGGTGGAGCCTGACAACTCTTCATGGTGTTTCTTAATCAGGCCCCATGTTTAATAGATACTCCTTTGCCTCTGTGGTATTTGGTTGTGTAAGTGCATTGACTCCTTTATTTAAATTCTTCTACTCAAGGGGTGACTTATAAGTGAATTTCATGTTTTGCATGAATGAAGCCTCAGAGCACCAAATATTGCAACTGTGATTACTGAACCATTGTTGATAATGTTTGCAAGCTTGTAGAGAATTAGAGAGAGGCCACGAAAGAGGAGACAGACAAGTGTTGAATATTTTTCGTGTCGACAAAAATGGAAGGCATGTGGGAATTGCAGACTGATGAGTGTGATGCCTCATACCAGCAAAACACTAGAGTGGACTAATAATCAGATGGTTTCTGTACACTAAATCACCAGGCACAAACACGGGTTTTCCACATATAGCTTACACCAAATAACCTGCCCTCTTCCTACTTGGTTATTTGCCTAATGGATCAGGAACCACGGTGGGTCAGTCACTGTGAACCATTTGACACAGTCTCTCTGGAAATTTTAATAGATAAGATGAAGAAATGTGAGTTGGCTTTTGACAAACGAGGTGAATTTGTAACTAGCTGAAGAATTATACCTAAAGGATGTTGATAAAATATTTTTAATCAACTCAGACAAGAGTATTTATGCCATGCTTATCAGATTCGCAAACAATGCCAAACTGGGAGAGGTAACTAATAATTGAACAATAAAATTTGGATTCCAAAGGCCCTTGAGAGACCATTACCTGGACTAAAGCTAGCAATAACAAAGTGAATGGGGGTAGTGTAAAGTGTTTCACTTAGGCACAAAAAAAACCTCAATAACACAAGCCCCAGAAAGAATAGATATGAGTTAGCAGTAATTTCTGAATTAGAGGTGGATGCTTTTGGCTGCAAGTAACAAAAATACCTGATTCAAGATGGATACAGCAGTTGGTCATCTCCTATAGCAAAGAAACTGAGGAAAAGTAGCTTCAGATGTGAAAGCTTTACTCCTCTGAGACACTCTAGGCTAGTGGTTCTTAACCATGGTAGAAGGATGAGGGACAGATTTGCTCCTGGGGGGTGCTTGGCAATGTCCAAAACATTTTTGGTTATCACCAAAATATATACATAGGAAGTATATATATATAGGAAGGGGGTGTTTCTGGCAACCAGTGAATAGAGAAAGGCCAGGGTTGCTGCTAAGCTTCCTACAAAGAATAGCAAGCCCTCCACAACAAAGAACTAGCTGGCTCATAATGTCAATAGCGCTAAGAAGCCCTGATTTGGAGTAAAATCTACCCCTGAAGGTACGGGTGTGAATGGATTGCCTTCCTCAGAGTCTCATGGGAGAAGGGTGGATAGCTGTACAAAACTGGGGTTTCTTAGGAGGGAAGAAGGGAAACATGCATTGGAAAGCCCACCATAAAGACAAGACACCCACATTAAAAATATCTATTGCTTTTGATGACTATGAGCCAGGGTCATTGTTAGCACGTGGAAAGTCTTTGTATGAATTTAAAAAGGCACCCCCTTCCTCAGACATTTTATTTCCACCTACTAGAAAATTATCATAAGAACTATATAAATCTACAATATGTTGTAAGTAGAGCCTCCTAGAGTTGTGCAGTACATAAACTCACAATAGTTTAGAGCACCTCTTCTGTGAGTCTAATACGATCCAGCTATGGGCAATGACAGTCAAAGAGGTAGTTTAGGAATTTACATCCCACGTAAAGAAAGCAAAAAAAATTTAAAAATCTGACTATATTCTACATTTGTCAGACCATGGCTAGAATTCTTAATCAAATTTTTGGTTCCATAGTTCAAAAAGTGACCAAAGGAAATTGGGCCAGAAGAGGAAGAGCCGAGAAGTCATAATATATAAGAAGTGATTAAAAAAATAAAAAAGGAAGTGGAACTGTAGAGAACACCAGTAGGGTCCTCTACAATTATCCAAAGGGTGTCAGGGGAGGACGTTTCAGAGAGTCAGATTTGCTTTACATAAGGAAGGTTCTGCAACCAGGATTTCCACTCAAGGTCTTCCAAAAAAAGATGGACCAATATTTGTCAGCAATTGGGTTTCTCAGCTATAAAATGAAAGCATTAAATCTAGATCTCCAGGTTCTTTTCTGGTGTCCAAGTGGAGCATGGCCTTGGGGCTACAAAATTAGAAGTGTGGTATGCGAACATAGAGTTAACTAGGTGGCTGCCAAGCTTTTCCTCCCAGTTTCTCACCCTCCTTGTCCACACTTGCACAGCTGGGTGCTTGGACTTACTGCAATTAATTTAATCAGTCCCCAACTGATAAACCTTCAGGTTGTTTCCAATTTGTCATGACTATAAACCTTACTGCAATAAACAACCTTATATGTAACTTTTGGGCACTGATGTAAATATTTTTATAGGTTAAGTTCCCAGGAATGGAATTGCTGAGTAAAAGGGACAGACACTGCAAAGTTAGTCCTCCTTAATGATTTCCTTCAATTTATACTCGCACCCACACCAAAGCTGGACAATTGTACTGAAACTTATCTGTCAAGCTGAAAATTTTGAATTTGAACTTCTTTGACTTTTAGTAAGATGGAGCATCTTTTCTTACGTTCCTTGGTTTCTATGAATTATGTTTCATAATCTTTGCCTATTTTTCTGAGTTATAGACATTATATAGAATGTTTATGTATTGTGGATATTATGTCCAGTTTGCCTTTGTCTTTTTAAGTCTATTTCGGTCTTCCACTTGGCAGAAATCATTAACAAATCAGATTTAATGCAATCTGACACTGTTTTTATAACTTTCAGGTTTTAAGTTATGATTAGAAAGGTGTCTCATGTGGAAAGATTATGCAGGTATTTGCCAATATTTTATGGCAAGACGCTTTACACCTAATTACTTAATTAGTCTGAAATTTATTTCTGCACGTGGTTTAAAAGAGCTAAAAACATCATATTTTTTTCAGACGCATATCCATGTGTTCTGACTCCATTTATTTTAAAAAATCCTTCCCACGTTAATATGATTGTAACCTTTTTATATACTTTACATCGTTTGTTATGCGTGTGTACATTTGCCTGTTATTACACTCCATTCTCTTCCATTAACCCAAGTTTTCTTTTTTGTATCTCTCTCACATGATTTCCATCACTTTACTTTATGGTCTTTTTTTTTTTTTTCTGTATAGTTGGTATACAATGCTGTTAGTTTCAGGTGCACGAAAGAGGGATTTGACAATTCTATGCATTGTGCAATACTTAACGTAAGTGTAGTTACATCTGTCACCACACAACATTACTACGGTATTATTAGCTATATTCCCTATGTGATACCTTTCATTGTTGTGATGTAGTCCTTTTTTTATAGTTCATAAAACAAATTCCCTTTTCTTATTTTGCAAAATTATACTTGATTTTCTATGTTCAAATATTAAAATCCCACTGGGCTTTTTAACGGAATTACGTTCAATTAACAGAGCCATTTGGGAAGAATTGATATTTTTACACAAGTACATCTACCCACCCAAGAATTTTTTGTGTCTCTCCATTTATTAATTTAAACATTGCTCTAGTTATATTGTAGTTAAGCATCCTCACTGAATTACTTTTTTTTTTTACATTTTATTTTCTAACAGGTTGGTGGTGGTCTTTAGGAAGCCTATAGATATTTAGTTTTTTATATAGATTTAATCTGGCTGCCTCACAGAACTTACTTACTGTCTGCATAGTTGATGGTTGATACTCTTAGGTATTTCAGTTACTCATATCACCTGTAATAATGAGTAATAAAAAGTGTTCCCTTTCTATTTACTGTATGTAATTATTTATTTGGTTTTCTTATCTCACTGTTTGGGCTAGAACTTTCAACATAATGATAAATAATAGCAGTGATGGTTCACATCTTTGTCTTGTTCTTGGCTTTAATGGTGTTACTAGTATTTCACCATTAGGGATAATGGTTGCAGTAGTTTTATAATGACTAATTTTTATCAAGTTAATAAACTTGCCTTATTTTTCTGGCTTACTATTTTTCTTTATTGTTTGTTTTTTGTTTTTTTGTTTTTATCAAGGACAGAATTTAAATGTTGTCAAATGACATTCTGGCATCTATTGAGATGATCATAATTTTTTTTTAATCTATTAATAGAAATTAATGAGCTGTCTGATATCTAACTAGGTTTGAATTTTTGGAATGCTTAATCATAATTAAGTCATAATCTTTATTTATTTTATACTTTAATACATTGCTTACATGGACATTTCTAGTGATTTATGTAGGGCTTATTTTGGTGCTATCTTTGTTAGATTTTAGTATCAGCACTAAATGAGTCTCCTAAAATTATTCCAGAAGGACTTTATTGCTAAGTATATATAAGAAACATATGTCCTTTCTCCAAAGAGAAAGATCCAGGAGATCCAATAGAACTCACTTGTAAAACCATCTACCCTAAGATCTTTAGGGTATTAAGTATTTTATTACATTTATACTTTCTTCTGTGGTTATTGATCTTTTTAGAGATCTGCCGTCTCTTGAGCCAATTTTACTATTTATATTTGTCATGAAAAGAGCCCATTTCATTTAGAATTTCAAATTTATAGACACAAATCTGTATATGATTTTGAATTTTTAAAACATTCCTCCAAATGTATGATTATGTCCACTTTCCTATATAAAATTATACATTTATATTCTTTTACACTCTTTTCTTTTTTCTTTTGCAGTCTTGAAAGAGGTTTGTCTCTTTTTAAAAATCTTTTCAAGGGAAACCACAAGAACACTAATCACATCTGCTGTGCTCATCTCAGGATCCCCACTGGTTATGTGTAATACCTGGCCCACACCTGAACACACTAAATATTTACTGACAGGGTAGTTGATAGAGCCTTGTTTTTGACTTCTTGCATCAATTCTTTTTTTCTTTTTTCTAATGTATCAGTTTCTTCCCCCCACTTTCTATTGGTGTTTTATTTTTTCTCTTCTAGTTTCTGAAACACACCTTGCAATCAGTCCCTTTCAATCTTTTATTTTTAATAAAATAATTAAAGCAATGAATTTTACGCTGAGTGCAGCTTTGGCTTCTCCACATAAGTTTTGACATATTCTGTTTCCTTTGCTGTTCATTTTTTGCTAGAAAAGAATTTTTAAAAAATTATTTCTAGTGATTCCATTTTTAGAAAATTTTTGGTTTTATTATTGCTACCTTTATTGCACTATGGCCAGTTTTGGAAATTTATTGAGAATCTGTTCAGGTATTTGTACATGGTCAGTTTTTGTAAATGACTCACTAGTATTTGAAAAGAAGATATTTTTCTAGGTATTGGGTATAAAGTTCTATTGTGATCATTAAATCAAACTTAATAATTGCGTTATCTTAATCCTTTAGAGTGTCTGTCCAGTTCTGACAAAAATGTAGTAGAACCTCTCACTATGATTGTTGTTTCATTAAGTTCTTGCATTTCTGGCATTTATAACTTTCTATTATTAGCCTTCAATAAACAAAGCTTATGAGTATGCATAAAGCTTCATGACTTGCATATTTTCATTGATTATAATTTTAATAAATATAAATTATCCTATTTTTCCAATCTAATCTTTGCCTTGAATTCTAGTTATTCTGATATCAATATTGCCATCCCTGATTCTATTTTCCTGATTCTCATTCATCCTCTTCTTCCTGTCTGTCTCTTTCTCTCTCTCTCACACATGCATTTCCCAATATATCTTTGCTCATATCATTATTTTACACCTTTTGTATCAGTATGGTTTATGTGTTTCCCTTTAGACAGCACAATACTGGATCTGGCTTGAGGTGTGTTGTCTTTTTTTAATAGACTTAGTCACACTTATTGTTGTTATTTTTATGTTTGATCTGATCCTTGACATTTTATCTTCTGGGTTCTATTTATTAATAGGAAATTTAGAACTTTTCTAAGTTTTACTGGATAAGTTTCTTGTTCATTTTATTCTTTAGTAGTTTTAAAGTCCCACATCCTATTTCTAGCCTACCATTGGTTATCTCTAAATTTTATCAAATGAATCTGAATAAAATATGCACATGAATAAATAACCAGTATCTCAAAAAACAAAATGAAAATTTTAATATGCCTTTTTAATTGTCTTCTTCCCCTGTCTCCTTATTTCCTAGATTTTTACAGTTATGTTTTTCTTTTTATAATCCTTCTATGAAAACTTGCATTAAGTTTCCAAGTCTTATTACTAACACATTTATTTGGGTTAAACTGTTTCTTGTATCCTGGATCTTCCTGTTGCCTGAGTTTATTTTTCTCTGATTCATTTTCATTTTGTTTCTCTCCAGACCTTCCACCCTCCCCTTCCAGAAAGGGCATACAGTATTTGACTTTTGGATTCAAGGAATGCCTTTCTCTGTCTCTCACATAAAAAATATCAGTTGGGGGATGCCTGGGTGGCTCAGTTGGTTAAGCAGCTGCCTTTGGCTCAGGTCATGATCCCAGTGTCCTGGGATCGAGCTCCACATCGGGTTCCTTGCTCAGCAGGGAGCCTGCTTCTCCCTCTGCCTCTGCCTGCCAATCTGTCTGACTGTGCTCACTCTCTCTGACAAATAAATAAATAAATAAAATCTTAAAAAAAAAAACAAAACACAACATCAATTGGGCAGGTATAGATTTCCAGGTCCCCATCATTTTCCCTAGAATATGTAGGTTTGCACTAGCTTCTAGGCTCCAGGCGTGGGTGTTGCCTGGGGTGGGAACTGAACCACCAAACTAATGGTGGCTTCTTTTCAGAGTATGTGGGCTAGGAGTAGAGCAGCAGGCCAGAGTTCTCAGTAAAAGACCCATGGCTATATGGGCTCCCATCTCATGGTCAAGTGCTATGCATTCTGCTTCTAGGGGGAGTTTGGTGGCTTGGAGAGCAAGGGTGAGGAGCTTTGGACAAACCCTAGAGACCATCAGGTTGCTTCCTGCTGATGGCTTCCTGGCCTCTAGCAAAGCCATTGATGTCAACAGTTCAGTGTCAACAGGAAGAAGGAAAGGAGTTGCCTCTGTGGGTGCTAAGGCCTTAGGGGATTTCACCATCCTTCAGATTCCTTTCAATTCTCCATATTTGTGGTACTGCTCAGAAATAACTGGGGCTCTGCTACACCCTCTTCATTCTTCAGGCCACACTGAGACTTGGTAAGGAACACACACAACATGAACTTGCCACTCTTGCCAGGGTGGAGGGAGGGGGTGGTGGGAGGGATGACCCAGTTTCCAGTTCATGTCTATTCAACTTGTCAAGTGAGGCTGTACCACCACATATCCATTAGCTGTCCCTATGGCTGAAAATTTCAGGTCGTTTGAAGTTCTATAGGGAAGACCCTTCCCCTTACTTCCAGGGGGTATCTGTAACACCTGCTCACCTGTATATAATCAGCTGTCCCTTCAATATGACCCTATTTAATTTCCTCCAGAAATGCCTATAAATGCCTTCCTGATCTGGACTTCTTCTAACTCTTATTCTCACTGGTGTTTTTTTTAGAAATATTTTTTTTTTAAGATTTTTTTTTAATTTTTTTTTTTTTTTTGACAGACAGAGATCACACAAGTAGGCAGAGAGGCAGACAGAGAGGGGAGGGGAGAAGCAGGCTCCCTGCTGAGCAGAGAGCCCGATGTGGGACTCGATCCCAGGACCCTGGAATCATGACCTGAGCTGAAGGCAGTGGCTTAACCCACTGAGCCACCCAGGCGTCCCCTCACTGGTGTTTTCAGTGCATCTTTGGGAGGTGGAGGATGCAACCTGCCATCCTAGAGCTGTATCACAAAGGTCCAGAAGGAGTGGTCAAAGAGCTAGGGAGTAGGCACCAGGCTGGAAGAACAGGAGATACAAAGGTAAGTGGTGTGAAGGGGCATGGCCTGACGGGGGGTGGGCAGGAATAGCTGGGCCACTGACATCGTTTGCAGGCTAGAGGGGTGTGGCCAGGGTCAAGGTTGGGAGATGCCAGTGGCGGGCAGGGAACACATCATGAAGAGCCAGCATGCAATGCCGGAGTTTGAACTGTGTTCTGCAGACTCCAGTACTTGTAGAAATGGGAGTGAAGCAATTGATATTTGTGTTTTAGAAACCTCACTGTGGTGACAGGGGAGAGAGAGATGGATGGTGCTAGAATATGAGAGGTGGGGAGAAGGCGACAACTGCACCAGAGGGAGCAGGAACTGTGAGCACCGGGACTAGG
>ML103793.1:12921-37102 GCA_003697995.1 Taxidea taxus jeffersonii | reverse complement strand
TTCTTTTTCTTCATATGTGTAATTCCCTTTTCTACCAGTAAGAAGTTGGCTTCAACTATTGTTCCATTCCCCTGCATACAGCCGTTCTCCTCCTGCAGCCACTCTGACTTTCCATGCTCTGATTTCCCATCCAGGGTGCTCCCCAACAGGCATGCCCTCATCATCCCACCTAGACTTGATAACTGATGTTGAGCCCCCTCTGCACCCCACGCTGATTCTCCAGGCTGTACTACACTCCTCTGCAGACATTCCATAACCCCATGTGGCTTTCAGCACTCCACTCTGGGCCACCATGTGTCCCTCACCTGGCAGAAACATCTGCCCTGCTTTGTCCCATCCAACAGCTTTGGAACTGAACAGTTCAGGAAAAGAAGGGAAGAAAGAGAGAAAGAGGCAGAAGGGAGGGTGAGAGTTCTCATTAACATGCTGTATTTCTTCCTATCTTTGTTATCACAGAGTTCTTTGCTGACTTAGCTTTTCCTCTACCCGTCTAGTGGAGGGATGTCCCAAGGTTCTGCCTTAGCAGGCAATGGAAAAATGCCCCAGACCTCTGACCAAGTTATCTGTATTGCTGCCTACTGGGTCTGAGCCTAAGGCAAGGTTCTACTTCTCTTTGTGCATCCAACTCTTGATCTAAAATAATGGAAGTAATGATGGTACCTAGTTACAGTCCATCTTGCCAATTTTTGGTAGATATTTCCAAGTGAATGAGCTCATGAGCTCAAATTCAAAATGTAGACGTTAACTCATTTTTTTCCTTCCAAAACTTCTTTACCTTCCTGAAACTCCTGTTTCTGTAAATACAGACACCCATTCTACAAGCCTTTATTGAGTGCTAACTATGTAGTGAATGTGTTGGCTAAGGATCCAGATAGAAAAAGCAAGTTCTTTGCCCCCAGGTTGCTTACAGTCCAGTGAGAGGGAGTGTGATAAGTACTCTGATGGAGTTCAATCGTTGCTCTTTTCTTCTTTAGGAAGAGCACCACATTCCAAGAGACTAAGGCTTTCTGGGAGAAGGAATCCTATGTTAATCTTGAAGGCCATATGAGAGTGAGCTCTACGGAAAAGAGGTGAAAGGCCTTCCAGGCAGAGTGGGGCCACTGTGTTGGAGATGTAACATAGCATAGCCTGTCTGAGACCACGGACTTGGGACCTGGTCGAGAGGCATTGGGAGGGATGAGGATAGACTGAAGGGCATCAGTGGTCAGGCCACAGAGAGCCAGAGCCAATGCTAAGGGACTTGTTCCCTAGTTCGCACCATGCCCTCTGTCTCCAATGCCCTCCCTCTTCCCACCTGACTCATCCAAATTTATTCTTGGCTTTCACCTTGAAGTCTTTCTCATCTGATTCTGCAGCAACTTCTCCTTCCTCTTAACCTTTCTGTGATTACTATGCTAACAATAGATTTGATAAGATGAATGATACTAATGTCATGTCTAGAGATGCCTGGGTGGCTCAGTTGGTTAAGCGGCTGCCTTCGGCTCAGGTCATGATCCCAGCGTCCTGGGATCAAGTCCCACATCAGGCTCCTTGCTTGGCAGGGAGCCTGCTTCTCCCTCTGCCTCTGCCTGCCACTCTGTCTGCCTGTGCTCACTCTCGCTCTCTCTCTAACTAATAAATTAAAAAAAAAATAATGTCATGTCTATAGAGTAATTATCACTTTCAAAAAACTTTTGCCTTTATCATAGACTTTGATCGGCATAACAGAACAAGTATCATTTCTTTCAGTGATTTATTAAAATATTAAATGTGATTTAGTGAATGTGTTGATTTTAGTGAATGTGTTGATTTATTAAAATAACCACTGCTTGTGTTCAGCCTCTCTAACTGGATGGAGAGCACCTTCTGTTCACAGCTTTGCTCCTGGCTTATTTGTATCTCTCACGATGCCCCACACAACGGCTTGTGGAAAATTGTGCTCAATACACACATTGACTTCATTTCGATGTGCATTTTATTGAATTCATTAGCGCTGTGGTTTTGTGTGTTTGCAGCTAACATGGTATACACTCTTTTGTACCTCCTCAGAAATGACTTACAAGTGAATAGCTAAGAAATGGTAGTGGGAATATAGTACGTCAGAGTTCTGTTCTATGAACAGTCTAGTGCTTTCAACAGAGAGAGAACACTATTTTTAAAGACTCTAGGGACCCTTTTGAGCTCATCTTTGGTGATATGGTTCCAACTGGCCTTGCATCCTATACATTGTTTGCTGGCTGGCTGACTGGGTAGTTACTAGCGTCCTGGTTGAACAAAACTAATAGGAACTGATATTTTAATCCTGATGAATCTAACTTACTGTTATGACTCCCCAAAAGGGGGGCCGGTGACTGCCGTTTTATTTCCTAGATGTTCCTCATCTGTAGTACTCCATCCTTCATTCACCCCCTAGGAGTATTTCCCTATGAGATTTCCAGCCCATTCTTAAAATCCAAACCACTGAAGAACTAGTTTCACAACCTACACATCTTCTCTCCTTCTAGTCTGCAATGCACTGAATTATTGAATTGCTTGCACTGATGCCTTTTATTTATTTATTTATTTATTTATTTATTTTTAAGATTTTATTTATTTACTTGACAGAGAGAGAGATCACAAGTAGGCAGAGAGGCAGGCAGAGGGGAAGGCGGAAGCAAGCTCCCTTCTGAACAGAGAGCCTGATGCAGGACTCAATCCCAGGACCCTGAGATCATGACCTGAGCCGAAGGCAGAGGCTTAACCCACTGAACCACGCAGGTGCCCTGCACTGATGCCTTTTAAACCTGTGTTCTGGCTTATACCTTGGCCCTTGCAAGCTCCTTGGGTGCGGCTGGAGAAGGAGGTGTGTGCTTTTTGAACTGGAACAAGACAGGGAACTTTGACAACTGAGTTCAGTCATTGGCATAGAAGATTTATTGAAGATCTTTCCAAAGAAGGGCTCCTGATATAGTTGAGAGCCCTGAACAATCTAATCTCAAAAAGAGGGGTACTAGGGATAAAAACTACAGGGGTGGAAGTCTGAGGTCTGTAAGGAGAATGAAAGCAGGTAGATAAAGAAAGAGCCAAGGACAGTTGAAATGCAGTGGTACTCGAAGCAGCCTGTCTTCAGAAACAAATGCAAACATTGGAAGAAGCATAATGTACTGGGAAAGTATGTCTAAGTTTTGAAATCAATTGGGTCTGGGTCAAATCTCAACTCAACCGCTTGTTAGTTGGGTGACAGAAAATAAGTCACGAACTCTCCCGAGCCACAATCTCTGTTACAGACTACAGGCAGTGGAGGCGTGCTGGTGAAGGCCTGGCCATGGCTTACCCAAATAGATAAACCCATGAATAAAACCCTGAGTTGCAGCTTCTGCGAAACCAGGCAGGCTCACTCAGAAGCTGTAAAACCTACCAAAAGCAAGGATGGTTGTTGGATGCACGCCTCCCCCAGTGGGGTGTTTTGGAAATTGCGGTCATCCATCAATACATGGGCCCCCAGCAGCCTTGGAACCACACAAAGAAAGGTGCGACCAGTAAGTAACAACAACAAAGAACGCCATTCAGTCTGGAAGTCTGCCCTCTCCCTAAGGCTCTCTCCTGGCTGACAGCGGCCCATCCATCATATTTTTTCAAGCTGCTTTCCTCAGAGGAAACCTGGAGGCTCTTCCTGTCCTGGGTCTTAGCATCTTTACGGCAAAAGGTTCAACCTCTCATTCTCTGCCCAGACTTAGTTTATTGCCAGTGGATTGAAGCCTCAGTAGCCCTTAGTCCTTTATTTCTTCCGATGGCCATGTGCTCATCACCGTACCTGGTCGTGGGGTGCCCAGCACAGCCCTGAAGGCACTGCTGACCCACACGAAGTTGGAGTGGTTTTCTCCGTCATGGTTGGGATGACCATGGTTTCTCTCTCGTCAAAGAGGACAACAGACGACATTGAAATGCTCACTGCTTTGATCCCTGAAGGGTTTGCCATCACTCTTACTCTGACACTTGCTCTACTTACCAAGGGACACAGGCCCTATGTGATCTGCCCCTTCCTAAACTTTAGAATGTCATCACCCACACTCTCCACTTTGTTTCTTTTGCTTCATCACATTGGTCTTCTTGCTGCAACTTGAACCTTCCGGCCTGTTCCTGTATTAGAGCCTTTGTGTTTCCGGCCCCTGCTGCCTCGTCTGTGACCACCTGAGATCCTGCCCCGAGCAGCTCCTGTCTGTCAGGTCTCAGCCCGAGTCACCTGTCCATGAGGTGTCACAGACAATCCAGTCTGAAGAGCCCTGGAAGTCACCATATGATCACTTTGTTTCCTCATGACTTTTGTTCTTGGTCACTGTGTGAAATTACCTTGTATGATGGACAGATTTATGTCTCCCAAAACTCACATTCAAGTCCTAAGCCCCTGTATCCCAGGAGGTAACTGTATTGGGAGACAGGGCTTTTAAAGAGATAATTAGGTACCTTTTCCATTTATGCATTCTGTGTACACATCCCTAAAACCTCCAGAAATAGAGTGCATATATGGATCAATATTTATTGCAGAAAGTAGAGAATGTTAACTTTCTCCAAATTATAATACACTTGAAACTTTGTTTTGTCCCTTTTGTTGGAAAAATGAGACTAATATAAAAATTTCATCAATGGTGAAAAAGAGGTGATTAACGTAAAATGGAGCCTTCAGGGGGAGCCCCAATCCAATATGACTGCCGTCCTTAAAAGAAGGGATTAGGACACAGACAGATGCACAGAGGAGTGACTGTGTGACGGCACAGTGAGAAGGCCAGCTAAGAAGACAGGCTATAGAAGAAATTAACCCTGCTGACCTCTTGATCTTGGACTTCCAGCCCCCAGAACTGGGGAAAATAAATTGCTGGTATTCAAATAACCCAGCAACCTAACACTCTGCACTTCTTTGTTTTGTGTTTTCTTTCTCTTCCTAGATTGTCCCGTGAAAGAAGGAACCGTATCTGTATTCTCTACCCTTCCGTCCTTAGTGCCATAACCATTCCTGGCACCTAGTGGGCCCTCTATAAATATTTTTAAGTGATCAAATGATGCAGTCAGGAACCCAAGCCTTTGTTGTTCAAGTTGTCTTTGGCCCTACAAATATTTTTATCATTCACTAAGTTAAAAAAACAACCCAGCCTCTTGGGTAAAGAATTGCTTCAAAACTTAGTCACTAGCACCAGAGCTTAGAGCTTTCACAATTCTGTTCCATGAGTGCTCTGGCAATTCGGCTCCTTCTCCTTAGTTCTTCTCTGTCTCTAGACACTTCTTCAGCCTCAGGCCTCCGTCTTCCTCCCCTGATGTGCTTTATCCCTGGGTCTGGTAGGCTGGTACCACAGGCGGCTTCTCCAACTTGAGCCCGGTCACAGTGCCTCTCGGCTGCTGTGTTGAGAGAAGCTGCGCCCCTCACCCCCCAACACACACAACAGCAATGCCAAGTTCAGAGCCAGAGACCAAGTGCTTTCACGCTCATCTTGCTTCCTCAACAGAGGGCAGGTTAACTGCTAAGAGCTTGCATCTTACCAACACTCTCTGAAGTGGGTTCATTTGTTTCTCCCCCAAATATTTACTGTGTGCCATTCTGTGCCAGGCTCCAGGTGGGGCTGCAGGAACGCCAGCCCGATGTGGGATCCTCTGTTTCCTCCCCACCAGGTCTCTGCTCTACCCAGTGAGGGACTGACCCCTACCACCCACATCTTCTGTGATTCCCACCGACAACTTTCTGAGTTCAGCCAATGGGGGCGGGGCCATGAGAAAGCAGGGAGAGAGGTGTCAGCGTCTTTGCTCCCCAGCCCACAGCACAGCCTCTCCTCCAAGATGCTCTCTCATTGGCATCTGGTCCCAGCCCAGGGTGCTAACGGCTCCCCATGCTTGCTGGCCTCTGGGCGCTTTACCTTTCCTAATCTTGCCCAACTCTGACAGCAGTCCTTTTCTTGAAGTTTCTCCAAAGGAATCATCTGATGATGACTTTCTGTTTCCTGCCTAGATAGTCTGTATCCTGACACATACAGACTTTATATAAATTTTTTAACTTCAGTGTTTAGGAATGATAGAAACTTGTTTCCTTGTGCTACAGCAGCTTTGGAGAGAATCAAGGGTGTGGCCCTCAGGCTCCAGTCACCACGGTCATTGGTTCTGAGGGATCGATCACCTTGTGTCCTGGTACATCCAGGTGTCCGGCCGACCCCCATGGCTGGCTGTCGTGTCATCTGTCACTCTTGTCGGCACTGTGACCGCTGCGCCTGGTGAAGCAAGTGCAGGGTTGGTGGAAACAGAATCGGGGGCAAAAATACCATGTGCTGAAGCTGGATGTGGCAGCCCCAGCAGTCAGGGGCCAGGAGAGGCTGAGCCATGATACGGCTAATTGCAAGATGACACTTTGCTTACAGAACTGGAAAAGTTCATGGCTTCCCAAAGTGGCATAGTAGCTTATAGCCTATCTTTCTCTGCCTTGGAGGAATTTTGGTAGTTTGTTAGACTAACTCATGCTTGGAATCATATTGTGGTTGGGGGTGGCTATAATATTTGTAAGATTTTTTTTTTAAGATTATTTATTTATTTATTTGACAGACAGAGATCACAAGTAGGCAGAGAGGCAGGCAGAGAGAGAAGAAGGGAAGCAGGCTCCCTGCTGAGCAGAGAGTCAGATGCGGGGCTCGATCCCAGGACCCTGGGATCATGACCTGAGCTGAAGGCAGAGGCCCTAACCCACTGAGCCACCCAGGCGCCCCCAAAGTTTTTATATCTTAATTACCAAAAGACATAGTGCAACCTATTATATATCTATATCTATCTATATATCTCAATCACACAAATGTTTTAACTACGTTAAATTAATATTTATTAAGTGGAGCACATGGTGTCAGATGGTGAACCGAAGCTCAGCAAGAGACCACAAGAGAACTTGAAATAGAGAGGTTTATTATTCACAGGTCTTGGGGGGAGCTACACACACGGCTTGCCTCAAGGGGCCACATGGGTGGATGACGGCAGGGTGAAGACTTGGACAGGACTTGGGGCACATGCCTTTAATTAGGGTCTGTGAGTAGAGCACTTTGAGCTTCCTGGGCTAAGGCTGGATGGGTCAATACAAAAGAGTGGGGTTTTGGTAAACCCCATGGCAGTCTTACTAGGGGGAACATAAGGCCTTCAAGGCACTGGGAGGGGAGACTGTTGATCACAGGGGCTACTGAGGAGGTCATATCAGGGACTTGCATTTGCTTGTGAGTCTCAGGGCTGCTCTGCAGGGTGTGTACCTGTTTGAGGGGCCAGGGTCAGTTTAGGGTCCCTGCAGGGCACCCTGCAAACAAAATGGATGCTGGGGCAGCAATACTATGGAATAGCTTAGCTAAATTCCTGATAAAATAGAGATACAGATGTTGTATGTTAAACATATGTAGCTTTATATGTGTGTATATATTTATGTGTGTGTGTATGTATGTATATATACACACACATATATATGACATATACAGGACACATTATATATATGACATATAAACTTACTACTATCTTTTCAGTAATCATAATGATAACTGGGATTTAAGGAAAGTTTGCAAGAAACTAGGGATGATGTGTGTCCTGAAATAAATCCTGTCCAGGATGATGAGATATATTACCCACAGCAGTCAAAGAGTGCTTACAGAAAATGTCATTGACACCTGACTCTTAATACTTATCTTTATTATGAAAAGTGTTTCCAAAGTAAAATGATCCTCATAATGATTGCTTCCAGAGATCAAGAATGAATAATTATATTTTCATATAAAAATCAGCAAAACACAGTAACAATACATAAAATAATTCTAATTAGCTAACAGTACATCATTCCATTTCTGACAGAGATGCTCAAGCACTGAATTGTCTTAAGAAAACAAGTTAAGCTTTTGTCACCTATCCTATTTCTCACTGCAAACTGAAAAAGAAAAAATCAAATCCCCAACGAACCCTCTCCCCCTTGCTTGGTCACAAATGGCTATGGAGGTATTCGATTCTATGGGCACAGCAAGAACTGATGAGAATCATAGGCTTAGAGGCTTTACAAAACTTTTAGAAATCGAACTTGGAGGGGGTATTCCATCTTTAATGAGTCTCTAAGTTAAACTCTCAGAATTGCCACAGAACTGTTGCTATTATAGAGCTCATTTATCTTTGGCAACTAATCTTTAAAAGCCTCTAATTTTTTAAGGGCAGTTTTACGACAGTTTAGAAAAATTACTGTAGATCCAAGAGAAAAAAAAATGATCTAAGATCTAATTTTTCACTTAACATAGAAATCATACCAACGGCTGTTGTCCCTGGTTTCCAGGCCATGCAACATACAGCAAACAGGAAACCAAGCTTTCATGGGCCTCTGGAGGCAAACAAGCTTATGTGGGCCCAATACTTCTTAAGAAAAATGGAATTAGTCAGAGAACAGAAGTGTGGTCAACCATTGATCCAAAGTCTGTTGGGAAGCTGATGGCAGATAAGTGACAATATTTTGGTTTCTTCTTATCAAGAGTTCCAGGAGGCTGAGAGGAATGTGGGTGGATGAGATGAGCAGATAGATCTTAGGCTAACCGACCCTCCCATCAGTTCCTGGCAATCTTGAGAAGACCTAGTCTTGTGAAGACGCCATAGGACAGGCCATCTGGCTGCAGAGACTTTTATTTCTTTGAGTTGATGGAGTCTTCGTCTGTGGCCCTTTGCTAAGCCATTCCTTTCAAAGGCTTCGAGGCTGAACTTCAGTTACAAAGACCTGGAAAAGGTTCACGTTCTCTTTTCCGTGTCCGCGGAGCTTACAAACTGTTCCTTATAATGCTTTATGTTCTCTAATCAAGTTTTCTCCATGAAAACCAGCATCAGTGATGTTCCATCTGAATATATATTAGAGACGTTAAAACTGCACAGAGTGGACAAGTGGATAGGCCTCCCCAGTATCTACTAAGTGTCCGTTAGAGGAAGGGAAGGGAGCATATACACAAAGGCAGACCACAGGGTCCTTCTCTGGCCTGCTTCCATCAAGAACTACTGTGGCCACAGTGAACCAGTACTAATTACTACCTGCTGCATTATGCATGACTTCAAGAACTGCTTATGATTATTGAGGGTATTCCTTTCATGAACAGCATGCTGGAGAGCAAGTGTAATAACCAGAGCTAACTGCGTTTTCTCGTCCCATAGGAGTTACCTAAAAACTGAAGCGGCTTGTCATCACTTTCTCATCAGGCTGAGTTTGACCTAATTTGGTTTTTTCTTAATTGAATGTTCTAAAGATGTCAGGGATACTATTTATCTACAAAGCAGAATCAGCCAAAGACAAAGAAAAAAAAAGTAAGCTAATTAGTATCTTAAGACCTCAACTATCACAGGAAATGTAAACATTTAACCTTTTGTTTCCAAAGGATTTCTTGAAGCTTCTCTGGACATTAATGACATCATCACATACACAAACAAACAGAATCTCTTAACACCTTTGGAATTATTCTGTACATTTCAAATTAAGAAAAAACACTCAAATATTCAGGCAACTTTGGCATTAACATTTCTGAGAAAGGGACAAAAATAATTATCGATACAAAGTCATGAACAGAATGGGAACAATCATGGGTGTCCATAAAGTTTTCTTGGAAGAGCCCTTTTGCAAAGACTCAGGTGAACTAAAATCTCCTTTTTTACATCAGCCCAAACACACGAAGTGGGAGATCCAGGCCCTTCCTACCTCATGTGAAAGCATGTAGTTCACTCAAATCCAACATCTACCAAATACTCAGAATGGAAAGTTGGCAACAGAACGGGACATTTTGAGGCTCACCCACCATTTTGGCTAAACATGGTCTGATTTAATCTCACTAAAGAGTGATTTCTCTCACCCAACTGCTTGCTTTCTTTGGGGAGTCTACCTTTCTTCCGGGCTAGCCCATCAGTCTCTGATACCTGTTTCAGTATCTGATGGAAGCTCAGGACACCATCTGTCTAGCAGCCTGGCAGGAGTTGGATGATAACAAAACCTTGGGGTGAAACAGCAACCATATGCATTTTTCCCAACATTCAGCTTAATCATCCAAAATACTGATAGTTATTCAATTCTCCACACATGTACCACGAAATTTGGAAATGTGAACCACATTTGGCTTATATGTTGACTTTAGGCCCTCTGTGATCTGAGCCTGAGGCAAGAGAAAGGATCCTCCTTACTCTCAGCTGGGTGAGTGGTATGAACAGGAAGTCGAGAGGGAGGTGGGAAGTTTCTCTTGTATACGGTAGGTAGTTTTTATGAAAAGAATATGGATAAGGATGAGTCAGTGCTCTTTTGGTTTTATGTTTTTGGAGAAACATAAATGTACATACATAGATCACACACTGTCATATCATTTACTGACCCAAGGCCAAATTCTACTTGTTTTCTACTTTTTTTCTCCACTAAGAGATCTAGAAAAGCTATATAGCATTAGAGAATAAAATATTACTTTTTCTAGACTCCTTCCTACACACTCCTTGGTACCCTGGAAAGGTCTGAATATGACCAGGAGGAAGGAGCTATCAACACAGGCTAAGGTAATTAATGGGAAACAACACTGTCAGTAACCTACAGCTGCATATACAAAACACACTTCCAAAGCTCTGGCCTGGCACAAGTAGAAGATAAGATATCTCACATATTTTTCTCTCTGTCTTATCATGCCACCATGATAAGGGGGAGGAGTAGACAGAAATGTTATTTTGCATCTTAACAGGTCTAAAACACCACTTTGACTAATCAGAAAGAGCTCTTTACCCTAAAATGCAAAATGAAATAAAAATCTATAGATACATAGGGGACTGTGTTAAGTGACCATCACTGGTCACTGAGGCTCCGAATGTTCTCAGTCCTCCTTCCAAGGGACTTTTGGGAAAAACAAAAAATTGCTTAGATTTGCATTTGCTAAGGACAGACTCGGTTTACTTCTTTCCATGCAACTCCGCCAAACCATTAATTTACAAGCCAATCTTTTGAAATTCTTCTTCTGTGGTAGAGTATTAGATGACCCAAGTTTGAACACATGGTGGTTCTCTGGTTTGTTTCTCCCTTTTGAAGACTTGCCCCAGACACTACAGCGAGGTACAATTCACTCTTCTTCCCCATAGTTTAGTTGATAAGAAAGGAAACTTGCACCTTCTCAACATTTTTCAGCTGTAATTTTATATATCAGCTGTTTCATTCTATATATCTGCATTTTAGCAGATGTTCAGATGACTAACAAGAAATTTTGATATTTTATGACTGGTCTCAAACCATTCACAAATTACACTCCTAAACTACCCGTTTTGTGCAATAAAATAACAAGGTTTTACGAGAAGAATTAGTTGCATTGTTTTCTCAATAAACAAGCAGACATATGTCTAAGGCTCTTCAATTATCATTATGGGCCTTATCAGAAACAGACTATTTCATATGCAGGTGGGGAAAGATTTAATATTGCGGTGTGAGGTTTTTTTCTGTTTGGGAGCATTATCTTAACTATTAACACACAAGTTGCAAATTGTGGGCACAAAGATTTATTTCAATTTTTTCAAAAGTTTGAATTGAATGTGAATGGCTGTAAGCAGGACATGCACTCCTTAGTATTTCTGATGCTGCTGTCTTTACTATCCCCTAACTCACACATTTATGCTACTTACTACATTCTGGTGTTGGACTCTTGTTTTGTTTTGTTTATGAAAGAAGTGTTTGCAATACCTTTTTATTCCCCCTTACTAAAAGTTGGAAGGGAAGAGATAAAATCTTTGGCTTATGTGAATGGTTTTCTTATTTATACATAAATAACACTGCCGTGTAAGGAGACCATAGCAACTTATTTCAGCAGTCTTTCTCATTGCTGATATTGCCATAGTCCAGTAGAATTTTAATTATTTTTTTGCAAATAGCTCCGTTTGAATAAAAATTCCTGGAAACCGAACAGGTCTTCAAAGAAGCAAACCAGAAGGCTTCAGGTGCAACACTGCTCAGTTTCTAGCAACAGGAGAGTCAGTCTGGGTCATATTTAAGGAGAAAAGACAAACAGTAAAATTGTCCTTCTCCCCTTGGCTTTATTTTGCTCAGAAAAATCCAAACACCAAGATCAAATACTAGGTAGCGCACTTCCTCGAACGATGGTTGCAAGAAAGCGCTTTGGGCTACGGCTGACCTTTGCCAGCTGTTCAAAGTCTCCTTTGCTGCGCCAAAATATACTTAGCTTCTTTTTTTTTTCATGACATGACAGGAGATTGCGGCAATTATAGGGGTAGTGCTGAAACCTGGTTGAAATCAGCTTTCTCTTTCTGTTATTCTCAGATCATGGGACAAGTTTCCAGTAGTAAGAGCGATTTCATTGTCTCTAACTATGACCATAAGCAAAGGTCCTCCTTCAGAGCCAGAGCACTGACCTCATAAGGGAATAAAAACAACAACAACAAACAAACACACACACACACACACACACACACACACACACACACACACACACAAACCTCTGTAACCTACAGAGTTCACCTCCAGCTGGCAACCGTACTCACTGGGGATATCCTGGCTGTGTGCACAAGAAATGATGTCTATTCCATAGCAATTTAATACAAAACAATTTTTTAAAGTTCTCAAAAAACCATAGTCTTTAATTTGAACTGTGCGAATAGAGCACGAAGAGTGGCAATTAAAAAGCCTAGCTCATCCTGCTTAAACTTTACACAGGGAAAATGGTCACTGAGGCTCTATAGGCAATTTCAAAACAGGCACAGTAACACAAAGAAAGCAAACCTATTCGGAGCAGTACGAGAATCTTGCACTGGGTTTTGCGTGCTCTGTGTGACAAGGTAAGCTGAGACTCCTATCAAACTGAGTTATAGCAATAGAAAGGGGTAGAAGCACATGGAGCATCTCCCTCACTGTCATGAACCCAGAGAGTAAAAGGGGTGAGGAAACCCTCTTTTGTCCACAGACTTACAAACAAAAATGAAATATAAATAATGTTCTAAGACAGTACAAATGCAAATACTGTTCCCTTGTGTCAATTACATACAGCATGCCTACGTATAGAGAATGATAATTCTTCATTCACAGACAGGACATATGGCAGTGCACTATTCAAAATGCTTTGATAATCCTAATTTTTTTTTTCTGGTGCTGAGATATAATGAAAGGAACTGCATTTGCAACTTATTAAATACTTCCAGGAACAAACAGTTCACTTTGTTCGGGACTTGTAGATTTGAGGAACTAATCATCCACGGAGCAAGGCCCAGTCAGGAGGTACCCATTGGTACCACTGGTCCCATTGGTGGTGGTCGCTGTGTGAGGGTTCTTCCCTGGAGGTTCGGAGTCTTCCTCATCTGAGCTGGACTCGATATCACTTCGGTCATCCTTGGACACCTGTGGAATACAAGAAGGTGAGTGTAACCAGCTCCTAAGGAATCATCAAGGTATGGCATGGTCAGAAGAGTACACGTAATCATCCATGAAGGGAGACAGATGCAAACGTTAAAAATCTAAGAGGATAGGAACATTGCCATAATAGTTAGTTTTCCTGCAATTTGGGTGAGGAAGTCAGTTATCGAGGAATGGAATGTAGGTGGGTTTAGGCATTACAGGGGCCTAGGCAGTAAGGTACCTTTGCACAATGAGAATGTACTAGATCCTGGAACCCACTCTTACTGTTAAAGTGACATAGTATAAAATTGGAATGATATTATAAGAATTTGGTACAAATGGATCAATTTACTCTCACATGTCACATTCCCCATGAGAATCCTGTAAAGGATTCGCCGCACTTAATGGAGGGTTACACTAGCTCAGATAGTTTAAAGCATCATTCTTATTTGGCTTTGTAATATATTATTTTATGACTTAATTTGTTTTTCTTTTCTATCTGCTAAAATTAAGTCGAAATTTTGTTTTATATACTATATAACAACTCATGGCAGCAGGAGGCATTTTGGGAACCTGCTGGGTGAGGTCTAGTTTAAAATATTTCCCAAAGAAAATCTATTGACCAGATCATCACAACTGGGCTTCCATCATTCCAGAGTTCTTCAATCCTCTACCCAGTCTCATTACGTAATGAGGATGGCAAGCTCAGGCACCAGCATATGCGCTACCATAAAGGACAAAAGAAAAAAGAAAAAAAAAGTCACAGTCTAGCAAGGAAGTAATTTAGGGAGAGATTAAGAAAACACTCAACTGCTTTTGAAATTAAAATAGTTTGAACCTCCTACTCCTTCCGTCTAAATTATGGTAAGCATTTTTACCCAACATGCCTGAGGGCCTCTGAGTAACTGAGCCCTGTTCACTTGTTTTTCGAGTGGGGTGGCAAAAGGGACCGGGAGGCCAGGGGGCCTGGCTTCATCAAAGCTTCCCCAAATCTAACTGCCTGTCTTTCTCTAAGAAGTGCGCTGGCATTCTCCTGGGAGGTGTATCAGAATGAACTGGGGGCTTTTTCACATCACATCCTCCCTGTGCCTCCCATGCCGCCTACTGGAGAAACCACCGTGGCTTCAGGACGTCATCTCTTGTCAGGTGGGTGGGGAAGAGGCTGTGTGAGAGCTCAGAGCTGCTGCTCCTTTCTAACCAGAAACAATCAAATAAATACGGTACAAATGGACTGCATTCCAATGCCCCTCAGATGAGAATGAACACACATGGAGCATCTCCAAGACTATTTAGATACTAAAAGACCAAAAGGACCGAATTGTTTAGGGTACTTGAACTTAACAAACAAACAAACATGGGTCACAAAGACAGCATGAGAGTAAAGCCCCACGACATTCAGACATCCATTAATCATAAATTAAGCTGGTAACAGGAAAGAAAACTCCAGTTTCGGAGAGTGATCAATTTACATCTGCATGCTTGGGTTAGATGATTTGTAATTGTATTTGGGAAAAAAAAAATGATGCTTATGTCACTTTCAAGGAAAGGAATAATTTAGAAGGTCTCAAAGTAACCCATAGAAAAACAGAGTTCTTAATCCATGGCCAAGATGAATCTAACTGTCCTAGGTGAACAGCAAGGGCAGGTATTCTGAAGCCTGGCATCTGCAATGAGATTAATAATCGTCTCTTGGTAAGACTGTCTGCTGGAAAGAGCAATGCAGTAAGGATACAAGTAATCGGATCCACCTGTCCTTGGTTACTGTTACCATGAGGACAACACTGTGCATGTTGATGTAATTTGCATCCAGAGGAGGAAAAGGAGTGTTTAACAGAAACACAGGTGCTCATTTTTTTATTGTGTTATGTTAGTCACCATACAATATACCATTAATTCTTGATACAGTGTTCCAAGACTCATTGTTTACGTAGAACACCCAGTGCTTATAAGTGCTCATTTTAAAGAATGAGAGGTCACACAAGAAAAATGAACTTTCGCCTCTGAACATTTAATTGATCAAAATATTTTGGATTTATATAAGAGCTGATACTGAGAACTGGCTGCACAGTACGCGACTAGATGTCCCAAGTCCCATGGAAGGGGCCAATTCTGTTTTCCTTATCAAGGACAAAGGTGGTCAGGGAAGACCAGGTAATAGTTAATGCTCAGGCCTCCATTCTGGTCCATGGTGATCCTCTCCCCAACTTAGTTTTGTTTCTTCTACTTCACTTTTGTCTATTTCTGTTTTTTTAGCAAACATGTTACACACTGATGAAAAAATTCCTCTCCTTCTGTCGGATGGTGCAAAATTTAGCAGAATGCAAGCTCACGCAAAGGGCACTACTCACTGAGCTGTTTCTAGTATCCCTTGCACCTGGTGGGAGCCACGGTTCAGTTAAAGCCTCGGGTCAGTGCCAACTTATTAGCTAGAACGAGACGCATGGAAGCAAAAGCATTTTTTTCTGAGTGCCTCTCTAACAGGCTAAAGTGGCACCCAGAACAAGGGGGGAGAGAGAGAGGTATGAGGAACTTACATGTAAAGGGTTCCACTTCCCAGCCTTCGAGGGTGGCAGAAGGAAGAGAATAAACAATGAAAGTAAGAAAATGTCACAGAGAACGTTCTGGAAAAGTCAATGCTCCCAAGAAACGTTATTTGAATCAGCCTCATGAGTCCGTATTTAAAGAGAGATTTAACTAAGTTTTATTGGAAAAATCATAAATGGGCATACTGCATCATAAAAGGAAATATGTTATTAAATTTCTGTTCAGCACAAGTTTAATCAGAGAAGGACCATGGGAGACAGAGGGAAAGAAAGAACACAACAAATAACATATCATCATTTAGTCTAAAATTATAAATGCAGATCGGTGGGAATCATCAGCAAACCAATGCTACAAACTTAAAAAAATTAACTAAGTAGAAGAAAAACAAAAGTTTGGTTTGTGTTTCCAGGAGGTTATGCTAAATTATGAAGAAAAAAATACAAGATTTCATGAAGTTCAAAATGATAGTGTTCTTGTTGATTAAGAAGAAGCAAAAAACATAATTTTCTGGGATGTATCAGAAACAGTAAGTTTCATCTTACCTTGCCTTTTGAAATAGCTTTGCAAGCTATTTTTACGATTAAGTAAGACCAGAAGCAGTTCAAGCCTTGTATTAGCAACAGCAGTAGATTAAAAACCCACCAGGAAGGGTAAGGTCCAACGATCTCCCAGCTTTCAAATAATGTGGTATTTAACACCCTAAGGAAAGAGAGAAAGGAATCATGGAACACAACTTTTCAGTCTGCCTTCCAAGGAGCGTCAGTTGCTGTCCAGAAGCACAAGGCCAGCAGTACCCACTAATTAGACCTGCCCTGCAAGGTTGGTCTGGAGTCGGACCAGGTACTTAGAAGAGTCATCCCTGGAATGATGTCCCTGGTGTCATAACACCCATTTTAGTTCTAGCTTGAGCCACATGCTTCTGCTCCTCCTTCGCCTGCTGTCATTTCCTCCATTAATTTCCGTTCTGTTTTTTTGATTGTGACGCTATCTCTTACTACTTCTTAAGAGGTCTGTTTTGTTTTCAAAGTTGCTTTTGGTCTTTAAGTGTGAGGAATACCATTCCATAACATTATAGTGCAAGGGGGAAAAAGGTTAATTAATTCCAGAGACACTCGTTAATAAGTCTAAACTGTATGCGTAGCACAGCAGTGGTCAGAATGCACTTAAGACCCAATCCCTGTCCTCAAGTGGTTTACAGTCCAGTTGGGGAGACCCTATAATGTACTTAATTTTATAAGCCTTCCCCTGGGAAAGAATTGACAATTGAAAGATATCATTTTGAAATGATGCTTGAGATGAGTATTGGAATGATTTTTTTAAAAGATTTTATTTTGGGGGCACCAGTTGGCTCAGTCGGTTAGGCGTCTGCCTTTGGCTCATGGCACGATCCCGGGGTCCTGGCATCAAGCCCCCGCATCGGGCTCCCTGATCAGCAGGCAACATGCTTCTCCCTCTCCTTTTGCCTGCCATTCTGCCTACTTGTGTGCTTTCTCTCATAGATTAAAGATTTTTATTATTTATTTATTTATCTGTCAGAGAGAGAGAGAGAGAGTGAGCTTGTGCAAGCACAAGCAGAGGGAGCAGCAGGCAGAGAGGGAGAAGCAGGCTCCCCACTGAGCAAGGAGCCTGATGCAGGACTCAGTCCCAGGACCCTGGAATCACTACCTGAGTCAAAGGCCGTTGCTTAACCGACTGAGCCACCCAGGCATCCCAATAAATAAAATCTTTAAAAAAGAAAAGATTTTATTTTTATTTATTTACTTGAAAGAGAGTGCTCAAGCAGGGGGATGGGCGGAGAAAGAGGGAGAAGCAGACTCCCGCTGAGCAGGGAGACTGATGCAGGGCTCAATCTCAGGACCCAGAGATCATGACCTGAACCGAAGGCAGACACTTAACCAACTGAGCCACCCAGGCACCTGGACTGATTTTTTTTTTAAATTACTTGAATATAACAAAAGATGTATACATGAGGTGGGCAAAAGTATTCGGAGTAATTGGTTCTCTTGGTAACCTACTATCAAGAGCAGAATGGGCAGCCACCTGGGGCAGTCACCTGGCTCTACTCTTATCCCTGCTCTGCCCTCTCCTATGCCTTTAGAAGTGGATTCATGCCTCCTGGACTCATACTGCTGCCAGAGGGAAGCATGGTAGGCATCGAATTTTGCAATCACTCTGACTTCTTTGCTTCCCTCCTTTGCGTACTGGAGGGCTCTGTCTGGACACTAAGGATGTTGCCAAAACTCATCTATTTCCACTGTCTGCCCCACAGAACAGCTTAGGTGGACCACACTTAGTGGCTAAGGGGTAGGGATGGCAAACTCATAAGACAAAGACCACTTCTGCAAGAACAGAAAACAGACAGAAAATTTTAATATAAGAAAGACTGCAATGCATGCTTTGAGAGAGGTTAAGAGGAGTACTTTGTCAATTCACTAAAGGGAAAAAACCCTCCATGTGCAGTTGGGATAAGAGGTAAAGAAAAAGGGAGAGTGAATAATAGACACAAACAGGTTCCCCATCCCTCATTTCAGCAACCCAGATTTACAGACCGGCACGAAACACAGAGTATATCTAGATCCTGTCACACTAGTTGTCTCTCAAGAACAATGTACAATAAACATGGATGTTAAAATCTCAAAATTAATGCTATGGAATTAAACTTGACAATTCATTACAAGTATATTAGTTTTCAGGATAGTAGAATTCATGCTTCCCCACTGTTGATGTTTTAAAAACTAGAACTCAAAGGATTTCCTTCATATGATTTTTACCCAACTCAAGTCAGCCATTGCCATCATATTTAACACCACCACAGTTACTGCCTTTATAATCAGGAACAAACCACAGCCGGCCAGCATCACCAGTATTATTTAACACTCTCTGGAAAGTTCTGGCCTTGAGTATGGTAGGAAGTCAAAAACTTCATTTCAAATACATAAACATTAACCCTCTATAGCTGTTTTCGAAACAACAAACAATCAAAATTTCCAATAGAAGGGAATGGTTAAGAAATTAGTTTTCATTCTTATTCCAGAAATTATGAACTCACTCAAATATTAAACATGTTTCAAGAGTTTCTTATGATAGAAAAAAATATGTAATATCACCTCAACTTTATAAAATAAATGCTATTGACCCTTGACCAACACGGGTTAGGGGCACCAACCTCTATGTACTCAAAAATCCATGTGTAACTTTCGACTCGCCAAAAATTTACCTACTAATAGCTTACTGTTGACCAGAAACCTTACCTATGACAGTCAACACATATTTTGTATGTTATATATATTATATAGTCTTCTTTTAGTAAAGTCAGCTAGAGAAAAAAAAGTATTATGAAAATCCTAAGAAAAATTCATTTATAGTACTGTACTGTATTTATTGAAAAAAAAATCCATGTATAAGCAGACCCGTGCAGTTCCAATCTGTGTTGTTCAAAGCCAACTGCAATTGTAACTACATGCACCCACACACAGAAAAAACGGAAAATTATAATTCCTTGAGAGGAATTAAACAATGCCATTATAGGCTTTCTTTGGTGCATTAGGGAATTTTGTATTTTCTTCTTTACAATCTTCGTTTTTTCCAAGTACATCACAAATAGAAAAAAATACAAGTTATTTGAAAGGAGGAGCCCAATAGAATAAGCCTGTATTTTAGCCTTGCTTATTATCCCAAGAAATAGCCATCTTTCTAAATGCCAGTTTGCAAGCTGGAGGCCAGCAGATCTTAACAAGGTTGAACTCCAAGGCAGTGAGGGAGGACCCATCCGTCTTATGTTTTTCTATCTCCAGCATCTCGCAAAACACCCAGAAGTAACATGCTCACGAGACATATTGGTTGATTGTGTGTTTGTTTAGTAATCAAGTAAATAGGCATGTACAAGACAGGTCTGGAATAAATCAATTTTATTTCAGAACTAGCTCTGCTTCCTGACATACTGTGTGTTTTAACATTCAGAGGGAATCTAGTTTCATTTGAACAGAAAGAGGTCCTGTAGAAATAGCAACAATGATTGCATTATGCTATTCATTAGAAATTAGCCTTTGCCAGATTATAGGTTGAGAGACTTTCTCACCATTAGTATTTGCTTGACTTAATTTGAACAGGTGTCATGCAGTCACTAGCGACTTGGCAGTCGCATTAATTTCTGAAATGCTACATCAGAATTCATAGGCTTTGCCATGACAATCAGTGGCACCTCTGAGATACTGCTCTCAAGTAATGGGATTTCTTTGAAAATTGACTTGGGTGCCTGAAGAGACACTTGGGAAAATACAATCAGTGCACCGAGTGGATCTATCTCTCAGTGAGAAGCTTGGTAAGAAAAACAATTTAGACTGGGGGGAGAGATCTCATTATGCCACCTGGACTCTGAAAAGCAGCAAACCCAAGAAATGGGGTCTTTGATTCGCTGCAGAATGTTTGATGAGAAACTTGTTCCTTTTTGGGCAAACTGTTGAAATGAGGAGTACAGGATTTTATCCTTTCTTGGAGGTTAGGGTTAGGAGTATCTAATGATGTTATTGTGAATTTACGGTGACAGAGTTCTGAAGAGGGGCTATCTCTAAGCCCTGACACAGGGAAGCTTCTGGGATGCTGAAAACATTCTGGATCTTGATCCCTGTGGTAATGACGCAGATTATACCTACATAAACTTTACAAATAAATGTATCAAGCTATATGCTGGGCAGTTATGCAATATATTATATATGTGAATTATACCTCCATAAAATAAAATGGGAAAAGTACTCTGCAGGTCAAATGCCACCAATTTGCAACCTCTGGCTTGAATAATTACTATAATACTAGTGCTTACCCTCCCTACAACAATTTGGGTTCAACACATTGATTCTAAGAAAATAGAATTTTTTTTTTTCCTTTCCCAAGTGATAGCCCACAGTGTCACACCTCCTGCTCCTGCTCAAATCATGTGGTAGACAGTTTGGAAAGGTGCCAGAAAGGGACCAATAAAGGACCCTTTTCCTTTTCATTAATTTAGGTTCACTCAACCACTAGATGGCACATCACACACGCGCAAAACATGCTCAGATAGGTCTGTTCTGCCAGAACCATCTGCTCCCAGCACACACACACACACACACACACACACACACACACAAAATCACTTGATCTGTGGGTTACACTCTCCTTTCTAAGAATCTTGCTGAACAATGCAATGAGGACGCTTCAGCCTGCAGTTATGTCTTCCTGCATGATTCCTGATGAAGATGGATGCCTGCAGGGCTGAGCTGAGCTCCCTGCGATTCGCTGGGGATGTGCAGAAGCACCACTTACCACCAGAGCAGATTAGCCTTGATGAGTTATTTTAATGGATGTTTAATGAATCACAAGAATTTACCCCAATGATGCCTTATACTTATTTGTGCTCATGTATACCTTTTATGGATTCTTCATCTTAAATCATCACAGAAATATTGAACAGATTCTCCAGAGCCGGGGAGATATATACATGCAGGCACAAGAGGAAAGTTTACAATGGTTTTTTTTTCTTTAGCAAAGAAAGCGCAGTAGTCTCATTTTAATATGGTATTTAAGGACTTGTATTCTAAGCATCAGTGTGACATCTGCTTTCTCAGGCCTCAGAATTCTGCAAGTCTTATAATATAGCACAGTATAGAAAGATCTCCCCTGTGTCTCATTTGCGAAAGCTGTAACCAATGCTTCATTTCTTCATTCTCATGACTGACAACTCAAAGTTGATGTTCGTTATCTTTAATATGTAAGGTTAATGAACATGCTCACTCTTGACTCTAACCTTACTTTAAAAATACTCCAGTAATTTAGAGGTGGGGCCATATAACGGTGAGTGAGATGTTAAAGACCAGAGGCCCAAGTGCTCTCAGCGCGTGGATGAGTTACAGGTGGACTTTGATGATGAACCCAGGCCTGACCACAGCAAGAGGCCACAGGCTTTGCGTCACTCCTTCTCTTCAGCCCCACCAAAGAGCTCCATCTGAGCCCTGGGTTGGGGGTTTCTGGAGTGATCTATATAAAACCCACAACAATGACTGGACCTGTGTCTAATATCCAAAGAGAGCCAAAACTGCTTCTCTAGGAGAATCAGGGTCAGGGTCTCACTCTGAGCAAAGCTGAATAATGTAAGTGAGGGTAGATTACAAAGTAAAATTTGCTTTATGTCAAAATTAAGGTGTTCTTTACTTCAAAGCTTTTGAATGGTCTTGGTTTTGCTTTCCCAGACAGACTTCAGTATATTTCATGAATGTGCATTTCTCTGGCATATATTTTCCTTTGGACCTACTCAAAACATAAATGAAACACAGATTTGACCTAAAGATGGTCCAAGAATCTGCTGGCATGTTTTACTCCTTTTAAAGTAGATGCTGACAGAAAAGCATTTAAAATTGGCTCTGAACAGAAATGCTGGGTACTTAACACCTGAAAAAAAAAAAAAAAGAGTCTCATAATTAATTCACTGTGATAAGCAACCCCTCTCTGTCCTGGTTTTCCTAAGGTAATAAAAGCTCCTGGCCTAAACAGTCATCTTTGTCAAGTGTTGGGTAGTCAAGGCTGCAAAAGGCTTAAAACGACGCTTGTAATTTCCTTCTAACAAGACAGCCCCCCCAGCAGCTCAGGCTTCTGTAAGACACTATTGTTTTCTGGCTTTTTAGGATAGCTCTGGGTAGCTTATAGCATGGGTACCTAATTATTTTGGACAACAGACTCATGAAGTCTATAGCAGACAGAGAAATAATTTCTCTAACAGGAAGCTAAAGTTGAACACGGATGAACCATCCATCTTTCATTTGGCAATGGACGTAACCAGTATTGCTATATTCCCATCTGGATACGACATGGTGGGGTCAATTCATTTATTTTTACTTTTCGGTCCTAGCCTAGCCAGACTTAGGAGTCGGTCACTTATACTCTTGTAAGTGGGGACTTCTTGGCTGGGGCAGCTCTTTTTCTGAAAATAAGCCATTGCCCTCTTGGTGCTTTCTTGCTGTCTGCCCGAATTCCCAACTCCTCCATGGCTGGTCTGCGTGTCTGTGTTACTCATCCACCAATCTGAGTCGCTTCTAGCCAAGGTCAAATTCTTTAGGATGTATCTATTTCCCGCACATTTATTTTCAACCCTCTGCTCAGCTCTTTGTTGCCTTTATTCCCCTTAAAATGGACTTTTGCCTGGTTCTCTATAGCTTTTCTTTACTAACTACCATGTGTCGAGCACTGCGCCATACATATTACACACACTTTTTCACTGAGTCTTTTCAACATCCCTGTGAGATCCCTGTATAGTGGGAATACTTACACTAGCTAGGATTTATTGAGCATTAACTATATGCCAGGAAATGGGCTCAGGCTTTACATGGGCTCATTTAATCCTAATTTTTTTTGAAGCATCTATTTTATAGATAAAGAAACTGAAACACAAGGAATGTAAATAACTATGTCAAGGTTGGATCTAGTAGGTGGGGGTCAGCTGGGATTTGAACCTGCCTGACTACTGGTCTGGGCCTTCAGGCCCTATAATTCTTACAGTCTTTATTCAGCTCCCCCAGATCTTTCCTTAGTCCTTCACCCTTGGCCCGGGCATAGGGCCAACCACTGACATGTTACCGCAGGGAAAGTACACAAACACTCCTGCTCTTTTAACATTTGTGTTTCCTGTGGCCTGTCATTCCCTGCTCTTTTTTCCTGGGTTTTTTAATCTCTTGGGTGCATCATCTGCTTTCTGTTAGCCATACCAGGCCCCTCTTGCTTAAATGACATAGTTTATTTAACTGGTTTTCCCACGTGGCCCACCCCATTCAAACCTTAAATCCTGACGGAATGATCTCCTGACTGGACATCATATAATGCCTTTCACTATTACTTTGTCATGTATATGAGATATTCAAGATATAAAAGCAAAGGTCTTGCTCTAAAAATGAGAGAAAGGGGGAGAGATGCCTTGTGCCTACTCGACAGGCAGACATGGAAGAGTCTCAGATTCCAGGAAATCATTCTTTTGGTTTTCTAAGAGTCTAAAACCATCACCCCACCACCACAGGGTTAGGATGGACCAGGCTCTGAAACTTCCCCAAACCTGCCCACTCTTTCCCCCTAAGGGCTGCTTCTTACTCACTGGCCTGGGTCCATTGTAGGGACCATTCCTCTCAGGACCAGTGACAAGGAAGCGCCCCAGGCCAAGGTGAAGTAGGAGATTTGGACTGCTTGCAAAGGGCTCCAGGCCATTTTCTCCCATTTCCCTTCCCCTGGGGGCTCTGAAAGTATTTGTTGTAGCAGTGAGAGAAAACAAAGGCCAAATGCTTATGAGGGAGC
>ML103792.1:0-18426 GCA_003697995.1 Taxidea taxus jeffersonii | reverse complement strand
AAAAAAAAAAAAGAGTCAAGACACATGGTAGGTACTCAAATCATTGTCAAGTGAACAGTTCTGAAGTGTGGGGTGGAATGGTCCTTATTAGGAGCTGGAGGGTGGGGTAAATGGAGAGATATTGGTCAAAGGGGACAAACTTCCAGTTAGAAGGTGAATAAGTTCTGGGGATCTAATGCACACAGTAATGATTATAGTTAGCAATACTGTATTATATACCTGCAAGTTGCTAAAAAAGTAGATCTTGAGGGCTCTCACATAAAAAAAGAAATGGTAATTCTGTGACATGATAGAGGTATTAGCAAATGTTATGGTAGTAATCCTTTTTCAACTATAAGTGTATCACATTAACCTGCTGATTATCTTAAACTTACACATTATATGTCAATAATATCTCAATACGGATGGAAAAAAATGTTACAGGAAAAAAAAGACAAATGTGATCACAGAAGATGGTGAGACAATTTGGAGATCATTTAGAAAAAATATCTTAAAAAATTGGACTTTGAGCTGGCTTTCATTGGATAAGTGGGTTTAAAATAACAGAAACCTCTGCACTATATTCTGAGTCATGCAAGAAGCAGAAGCAAAGGTGACGAGATATAAAAGTATGAGCTATGAGCAAACCAGCAGTAATTAGTATTAACCATAAAACTGTAACTTATTTTATTTGTTACTTAAACATGATTAAATGTTTAAGAGACATCAAAATGTCATTTCAGGTTAATATTTTCCTTATTACTTATATATGTAAATGACCCATGTTCAATGTAATTTAATGCTTTTTACATTAGAGAAAAATGAAACGTGACTATCTTACAATTAGTAGGTAAAACTGTATTATTAAGTGTACTATTTCATCATGCTCAGTGTGAGAAAAACAAGGAACTTACCAAAACTAAGATTTTCCAAAGTATGGAACCTACCTTTCTGGACTTTGGTGATTGCATCTGGAGACAATGTTGGCTGAATACTTTGTTTAGGATATACTGTAAGAAATGATTAAAAATTTACTTCATTAGATACAAGTTTATGAAATAATAAAATATTACACATTAGTAAAATGAAACCTTTATTATTGAATGGTTCCACCATAGTTATAGTCTTTATACACACTTGCCTAGAAAAACTTACAGTTTTTCAACAAAATTCCCATAATAGCCATCAAAATAAGGCACGTTACTCCTAAGATCCCAGAAATCAAATTCCATGGAGTGGTCTGAGAAGCTGTAGTGAAAGAGAAATACAGTGATTATTTAAAGAACTAAGTTCTTAAAAGTAATACAGTGAGAGATAATCCAAAACATTCTTTGGTTTGATAACCCAATAATCTTGCCAATGGAACACTGAAAAATGAAAATATTCCCTTCAGAACTTGCTCGAAAACCCAAATTTTTATGTGGTGTAATTTGTTCATTACTGAAATTATCTATAACTTTTCTCCTTTACCAGTCCTTTCCCAGTAAAGTCGACTTACCATTTATTTCTTAATTCCACAAAGATGCTTAGAGATCCAGAGTAAGAAGACATCAGCAGACATCAAGTTGTGTTTTATAGGCTTACATAACAAGAATCACAAGATAATATGATTCCCATTAAGTAGATAAGAAAACGTCAGGTCCATTAATAATGTTATTTTCTCCAGGCATCAAAGCTAGTCAGTATCCAAGTCAGAAATCAAATGAAAGTTTGTCTAGGCCCAGAGTCTTTTACTTAGCATCTTCTATCATTGCTGCAATAGTACTTGGAAATGTGCCCTTCTAGTCACCTCAGTGCATTCTCTACCTACGAAATGTCCGGCTGCTTGTGGCTTTGTGGAGGGTTTTTGATACGGAAGGGAAGACAGAGGAGCACTCCCAGCCTGGTGTGACATATGGGTAATACCTTGGGGACCTGGATTCATTTCACCATACATTAAGTTGTGATATATTAGCAACCATTTTTTTCAAGAACATTATGCTTTCTCATACCAAAAATTACTGCTTATTGGCATTTATCCTAAAACAATTTAACGTTAGGAGATTTGGCATTAACATTAGCACCTTCTCAAAGAGTCACTAACAGAAATACTATTAATCTAGGTGATTTAGGGTGTCATAACACAAATGATAAATTTTAAAAAGAACACTTCTAAGCATTGTCACTAATTTACTTCGGTGCTAGCATTATGTTGTTCATAACTTAACTTGGTAAATTCGGTTTGCATTCAGAGTTTAGAGCTTATCATTGTCAGAAGCCACTCTTTAAACCTGCTGGAATAGCTTCACAAAATCATTTCTAAGTTACAGATAAAGAATCAGAAGTGGAGAGCGCTGATACATGGAAAGCCTAAAAATGTCCATTTCTTCCTAAAAACGCTGCCCTGAAATTAGCCATATCCCTGAGATGCTTTTTCTCTTTCATTTCATTTTTTAAAATTTTATGACTCGGAGCTCACATACCTGCCATGAGGAATGTTCCAGTGTCGATGCCGGCAACACACAGTACGTGCTTAATCAAGAAGGATGGTGTTGTGTTGGTTCACAGAGCTGAGCTGGAGACAACAATCCAAAAGTCATGCATGAAGAAATTTAAAAGAAGAAAAAGAGAAAAATTATTTATTTGAACAATGTTCTCGAATCTTCTATAGGTGAATGTGTCATATGAACAAGAAGCAGTAAAGTCACTAGCTTCTAAAATGTTCCTGGAACCACAACACAGGAAATCACCACAGTACATGTGTAATACAAACCCTTTGATTATCATAAAAGAAAATGAGAGGGATTTTTTAAAATATGTGAATATCAAAATAATCTTAAAAATAATTTGGAAAACAGGGGAAATTTATGGTTTTCATCCTTTGAGTTTACTGGGAATCTGGATAGAGATGAATTGTTACCCTATTTGCTTTTTTTTCTTGTCTCAAATTTCACACCCTGAGGCTCTACCTTGAGGACAATTCTATAAAACTGCCTTGGTGTTACCTGAGGTAAACTCAAAAAAAGACCTAAAAAGAGCACCAGAACTACCTGACACTTAACAAATTATGAGAGAAAGTGAAGTCATCCTCCCAAAACCAAGTACTAAGTGAAGGTCTGACGTAAGATGGTAGGTGTTCATAAAGCCCTGGTTAGAAGCACAGTGGAACATATGAAATAAGTCCCAGTCCCTGCAGCCCCAATTACACAGAGTCATAGATTTGCTTTTGCCTATGCAAATATGGGCTCTTTGCATTTTGAGTAAAGTAAATGAATGTCATCTGACTCCACTATTTAACCCATGCTCCAACACAATTTTCTTTTTTTTTCCCCACAATTTTCTCTTATAATAAGTAAGTAATCACGTGACTCATTTCTCTCCCTTTTCCTCTCCCTCTCTTTCTGCCCATTCATTTATGGTTTATAAATCACCATCAAAGTGTTTTCATCTTAGGATACATCAGAACATAAATGCCTTTAGCAACAATTTCTTCCTAAGTAATTAGACGTCCCATCTTCAGATATTTGAATTCAATGAAACTATGTAGATAAAGCACTTGTCTTAGAGTTTCTAGAGTCAGCTAAAGTTTCAAATGCAGGCATAGCAAGTACTTCTTTTCTTAAAAGGATGTTCTAGTTTTTATATTTATACCTTTAATATGGTTCTACATATTATTTCAGAGATGCAAAAAGGCCCCATTATTTTAAAACAAATGGTAGAAATGAGTTAAAATTGTTGTGATTCGAAGTTTGATTGGTTGTTGCATAAAACAATGGATAAGAATGAAATTCTACTCTATTTTGAACCCACATGTTAGAATTATGATTACCTATTTTATCTCTAATCACCTAAAGTATGAAACATGAACCTACTCACTTTATTTAAATGAAACATCACCTGGGAAGAACACTGAATATGTATTTTTATTCATAATTAAAACAATTTATTTTCATAGAAACACAAGTGCCTGTATCTTAATATTTAATAATGGTTCATTTTTATTCATTGTAAATTTTCTTAAGAGTTTCTTAACCTTTTCCCAGAAACCTGAGTTTTATGTTATTCATGTAATTTGGTAAGGCACCTTATGTTAGTTTTATAATGACTACGTTAGGGTACAAGGAACAGCCAGATAATTTTTTCAAAGTTCATTCAATATCTAACAATCAAATCAAAGGCATTCAGCTCAGGGTTGAGGCATTTTTCAGTATCACTGAATGGAAAATGTGTGACACTCGGTTTGAGAAAATATTGATTGATCTCTACTCTCTATCTACTCTAATATATTAAAATTCTGGAAATCACAGGAGACCCCAGCTCTCTCTCATTTGTGCTTCATTACAAAAGAGATATCCTTGAACCTATTCCCAATCCACTCTGGAACAGAACAAAGAAACAGAGAAGGGAGAGGCAACTTCAGAAAGAAATAAAGGAAGGACTCATATTAAAATTGAAATGTGAGCATGAGCTTGTAGGATAAATTAGATCTGGAAATACAGAGCTGTAGTTACTGTAAAGTGAGAAATAGATAATAGACATGCCTCAAAACAAAACCTATATAAGACAGAAAAAATTCAACACACATATCTTCTTCCCATTTTTAAAATAAAATGTAACATACATGTTGAAATGTAATAAAAGCAAAAATTCTAATGAATTATCAAAGGAAACACCTGCAACTACCACTCCCATCAAGAAATAGAACATTTCCAGCGCCCTCAAGATCATTCCTTACCTAACCTGGTAGTTACTACTCTCTTTCTCCTTCCAGATATCACCTCCATCTTGCTTCCAAAATTATCTTCACCTCAAATGCAGTTTGCAAATGCAAAAATTCAAACCATTTTTGAAATTTACACAACTAGAACGATATACTACAAACTCTTTCGTGTCTTATGTGTCTAGCTTATTTTCCTCATGCTCTGCCCATTTTTGAAATTCACATAACTAGAACAATATACTATAAACTCTTTTGTGTCTAGCTTATTCCCTCAAGTTCTAAAGAGTTATCAAAGGATCCATCTCCATCTTGCTGACACTAATTAGACCAGATGCAAATTCTATGGCTAGTAGATAAGACACATTGATTGATTTGAATCGGTTGGGGTCCAATTTGGATACTGGAGTGCAGCCAACTTTACTAAAAACAATGTGGTATAAAATGAATAGTAATGATCATCTAAAGGAAATCCAAGGCACTAAATTTCTGGAAAGATGAGATTTGGGAAATTATTGGCCCCTTTTCAGTATTTGTTTGTTTTTTGTTTTATTTCCTTTATTTTTTTCTTAAGATAGGCCTTTATGAATGAGTCTACCACTGATAAGCATGTAAAAGTTCATTTTGAAGCACAAGGAAAAAAGAGTGAACTTCTTGTGTACCAATTGTAATCTATTCAAGTCCTGATTCATCAAGAAAGAATGTTATAACAGATGAGCCATGACTTGTATGAGCTTTGATTTGAAAATATTTAGCACATCCACTGTCTCTGAATTTATTCTTTCTTTCTTTCTTTCTTTCTTTCTTTCTTTCTTTCTTTCTTTTTCTTCTTCTTCTTCTTCCTTCCTTCCTTCCTTCCTTCCTTCCTTCCTTCCTTCCCTCCTTCCTTCCTTTCTTCCTTTCTTTCTTAAGTAGGCTCCACGCTAGGTGGAGCCCACCACAGGGTTTGAACTCATGAAATCAAGTTGAGATCAAGAGTCAGGTGTTTAATCTACTGAGCCACCCAGGCACCCCTGAATTTACTATTTCTGATGTGGAATGAATGTTTCATTAAAGAATATAACAGAATTTGATGTTAGAGACAGGATAGTGTAGCTGAGATATAAGAAAGGGAAATGAAGATAGCTGGCGCTAATACAAAGAGAATAACTATACTTTCTTCTAGTTAACCTCTTTTTTTCTTTTTACTTTTTATGTTGCAATGCATATGGATTAACAAAAAGTTGTAAAATTAATACGATAGAGGTAGTTCCCTGGCACACGTCACTCAGTTTTCCCCATGGTAATATCTTACACAATTAGAGTATAATATCAAAGCCAAGATATTGACATTCATACAATCCATAAACTATTCAGATATCACCAGCTTTATACACACTTATTTGTGAGTGTGCATATAGCTTTATGCAATTTTGTCTTGCATATAAATTTGTGTAACTGCTATCATATAACCTAGAAAGTAACTACCACTTTTTATTTTGTTATCTGAAGTTTGGTTGTTAAAGAAAAGGCAAAATGAGTGACTGGAACTTTACCAATTTTTATTTTAATGATTTGATTTAGTGGGGAACATTGTAACATTTATTGAGCACATATCACATTCCTATTCTAGTGTTTAATTGAACGTCTCATTAAGCGTATGAGTACACATTTCCCAGTACCAGTACATTTAATCCTAGTGAAGTATTGGGACATTCCACTATTCCACTGATGTAGCAATTTATACATCAGAAATTCTGCTTTATCCAATACTTTCTTTGATATAAAGATTACACAAGTAGATAGGAAATCACTTAAATTTCTCCCACCTTTGAATATTCTTGTCCTGGAGTTAAAGATCCTAACATTACTTTAAATTGAGTAACCAGATTCTTATTGGTCATTCAGTTCCACCAATAGAACTTTCCTAAGAGTTGACTAGGATTGTTCCTTACGGGATCTCACTCTGGCCTTCTCTGAGGAGTTGAGATGATCATTTTGTAGCTCCATCAAGTGAGGATATACTTGCCATTCAAGAAATGCTGATTTTTCAGTTCTTATTCAACTCATTGTTTTAATTCGATCTGTAATTTTTTACCCAATATCTGTGCAATTATATTATGAGTTTTAGATAATGCATGGTTGTTTTGGCAAGCAGGGTATCATTTTACAGTTGTGATTTAGATGATAGTTACAATTCAGTCATGGATATTAACCAAAGATGTTACACAACAATGTTTCTCTTTTTTTTCCATGAAATTAAAAGTACCAGGAAACTGCTTCCCATCAAAAGAAATAGACAAACAAGCAATAAATTCAAAGAAGCAATCAATTCTGCATCTGGTTTAGGAAGCACTTACTCAGACTCAGATGAAAGGAAAAAAATGTGGAAGTTTTGGATATATTTAGATTTTCTCAACACTTGACACTGCCTAATAGCTGTCTTATAAAGTAAGACATCAAAAGAGGCATTCAGAGTAATGTCCTAACTGGTAACATAGATCTTGGATAAAACATTGGCATTCTCTGATTAAGGGCAGAAAGGGGTTTATAAAACCAGAATGAGGAAAAAGCCAAAAAACATACAATTTGTTTCAAAATTTCTTAATCTCAGCTCTTAAAGCATCTTTCTTCTAATTAATAAGTCCCATCGCAGGAGACTTCAGTAGAGTGTAAGACCTCATGTAAGAGCTGTAGAGAACTTGTTGGCTGCCGCTGTGGCTCGTCAGTCCTCATGTAGATGGAAACACTTTGTGGTGAGCTGTTGGGTGGGTGTTTAGGTTCTCACTCTGAAGCAACACACCTAGTGACACATTGTTTACTTCCTAAAGTCTAAAACTGAAGTATTTTTACTAAATATCTGTGGAATGGCACAAAGCCTCTTTCTTGACCTTAGACAAAAATATATACGTTACAAAACTCTGTGATCAGTATCTCTTGATGAAACTTGAGCATAAAGAAAAAAAACAGGGGAGAAGAATTCCCTAAGAATAGTAAGACACGTAAGTACCAAACAGGAGATTACACAGATCAGTAAAAACCCATCAGTCTGGAAAACTCACCTTTTAGTTACTGATCTCTCATCCAGTGAAGGTCAATTAACTTATATATTTCCAAAATTCAGTAGCCTGAACTAAATCTGAAAGAAAAGAGGCATATAAGGGATCATTCTTAAAAATGTTATGTGTCCCTAATTCTTTGGTAGAGAAGTAGTCTTTTTATTTATTTGTAATTTTAGTTTGCAAAGTGAATCGAGTTACACAAAATAAGTACATCATTAGGTGATACATAGATTTGGCAAGAAAAGCAAAGAAAGAAAGAAGGAAAGAAGAAAGGGGAAGAGAAGAAAAAGAAAGAAAGAATGAGAGAAGAAAGAAAGGAAGGAAAGAAAGAAAGGGAGGGAGGAAGGAAGAAAGGAAAAGGAAGAGACAGGAAGGAAGGAGGGAAAGAAGGAAGGAAGACCACTGCCTGTTCTCTCTTTCTTTCTCAAACAAAAATATTTTAAAATATATATTTAATGTTTAATAATACACATATTTAGTAAATTATGAGTATGTAAATATATTCATGCACACATGATTGACTATGTACTGTTTGTTTTTATGGCGGTAAAACCTAGATTTCAACAGATCATTAAATTGTCACCAAAACTTTATATAACCTCTAATAAATAGCTTTCCGTTATTTGCTTTGTTTTCTCGTTTGTCTGTTTTCATTCCTTCTGTCTTCTAAAAAACATAACTTATTTTTTAATCTGTTTACATTAATATTTATTTGTGAATTTACTGATGCTTTGAGATATAAAATAATTCACTTGAAGAGGATATCAGTACCAAAGTAGATGGTTCTTTTTTAAAATTTTGGGGGTTTGTTTGCAGTTAGATTTCATAGGGAAAAAAAAAAAAGATTTTACCCTGCTCCCTCTTTCTACTTGCTCTCTTTCTGTGTGTGTGTGTGTGTGTGTGCGTGCACACGGTGGGAGAAGTGATAAATTTTTAAACAGAAAGATATAAGTGTAAAGTGAACATTACAACTTGTCAGTAGCAGTTAAAGGATATTTAGTATTCACTGCATGTGAATGTCATGTTTACAATGTTCCAGGAAGACACTAACAGGTAGAATGATGAGAATAAACGTTATCTTTAATTTTAGATCTCTGCCATTGAAAAGGTTAGAAAATTATAATTTGATTTTTTAACAACATAAGAAGGGTGCATCCAACATGCTATGAGACAGTAAAGTTAGGTCTGGTAAGTCGGCTTCATCCGTGAAGTAGAAAATACAAATTATGTCTCGGTTGAGACAAACCTTCTTTGTCAGTGATGAAGACTTTGGTTTTTTCCTGTGACCTTAGGATAATCAAAAATTTTTATATTACATATCCTACATTTTATAATGTACTTGTTTAACATGAATTTTTCCTGGTTATAGTCACCTTCAGAGTGCTGGAAATTAAAAAAGGAACAGAAATAGCCTATAATCTTTTTACTTTCTCCCAAGTCATTAACATGCAGCTGATGCTCCTAGTCTTTGTAGTGACTGGCATAAGAGGAAAATGAGTGTTGAGTGTTATTATCCCACTATGAATATTGCAAGAATGTTGATCAAGAGGCTGAGGTATCCCAGAAAAGTATCACATCTTGGCCATTTGCTTTGCTATATCATTAAAGTGAACTACTAAATGTTTTAAAATTGCCGTTCTCAATCTGAATGAGTTTCATTCTTCCTCTTCAACAGTAAACAGAGAACAGAATCACATTTTCTGTTATATGAGAATTATAAATTTTTATGGATAGAGTAGGAAAAACTTTGATGGAAAAATAAACTGATATCTGAGTGTGTTAAAGCCAATATTTGAAAATAAAATAACTATTTCAAAGATGGTTCATAGTGAAATTATTAAGATTTTCCCCAACTCTTACGTTAACAAGCATCAGTACATCCTCTGAAGATATTTCAAGCTAGACTCAATTTCCTTATTTAGGGAATATTCCTGGGTAACTCCTAAGTGCCAGACACTCTTTTGCATGCCATGAATACAGTCACCCACAAAAGAAACAACAATCTGTGTTTTGTGGTATTTTAACTCTGTTACAGGACTCTAGCAATAAGATCACACATATGTAAAAAGAGTTTATCGGATGGAGAAATATACAACAAACAAGGAGGACTTGAAGAAGTGGGACAGGTGTGAAGTGGGATGATAAAATTTTATTTATTTATTTTTTAAGATTTTATGTATTTACTTGGCAGACAGAGATCACAAGTAGGCAGAGAGGCAGGTAGAGAGAGGAGGAAGCAGGCTCCCCTCTGAGCAGAGAGCCCAATATGGTGCTCGATCCCACGACCCTGGGATCATGACCTGAGCCGAAGGTAGAGGCTTTAACCCACTGAGCCACCCAGGTGCCCCAAGGGATGATAAAATTTTAAAGCAGATGATGAAGGAAAGCCTCGCTGTGAAAAAGATAACTGAGCAGACAGGAAAGAGGTGAGTGAAGGGGCACCTGGGTGGGTCAGTCAGTTAGGCAGCCAACATTTGATCTCAGCTCAGGTCTTGATCTCAGGGTCACAGGCTCAAGCCCCTGTTGCACTCCACACCTGAGTGTGAGCCTACTTGAAAAAAAAGAAAAAGAGAGACGTCAATGCCCAAATCACGCAGCAGGGGGAGGAGCTCTGAATGCTGTGGTCTCCACAGTTGTGGTGTAAGTACTCACTTGACTCTTCTATTGACATGCACCTGCCCCTGTTACTAGGAAATGTACAGTCCAAGCCCAGAAGTGCTTCCTGGGACTTAATCTAGCTATACCAAGGAAGAATGCCTAAAACTCAGCCAAGAGTCCTGAATTGTTATTTTCATTAGAGAATGCCAAGAAGATTTTAGTCTGTTTCCAAAACAGATGAATCTACTTTGAACCAGAAATACCCACTAGCTGTGTTCCAGCTTTCTGACAGTTATCCAACTTCCGATGATTTACTTATAAGTAACAGTTGTAAAAAATAAAAAGGAATGATTTCAGGGGAAGGGTGGGCTACAACTGATATTTGTGAGTTTTGTCAATTGTTACTTTACATTAACTAAACAGACAAAATATCCTGATGAAGAGCAAAAATCAGTAGCCACAAGGATGATAAGGTCTCCCTCAGTGGAGTGAAGGGCTAGGTTAGGACAGCCTACCTATACCTGAAATACAAAGAAAGGAAAAGTTATCCACACTTTAACCTCTACCTGCTTCCCAGAATCAGCTATATGCCCATAGTTCTAAGGCAGGTCTGTCATGACCCTCTAGAAAGGCCAGGCTCTTGTCCTTTACACTAATTGAAATGCTCAACAAGAACCTAGGAGTCACTAGTCTAGCACTGAAAGAATTTCCAGGAAATAAAGGAGAGGGGCTGCGCAGGAATAGGAATTGGGCCAGTGGTCCGCTATTTGCAGGGGTCCACTGCAATTTACTGAAAACATAGACACACACGAGCAAAGTGTAGCTTTCTTGGTGTGTATGATACCAGACCCCATCTTAAAGCACACTGATGTTTTCAAATTAATGTCCTTGCAACTGTGTACAGTGCTTCTCTGTCTCCATGAGCTGTGCTTGGGAAGTACGCGGGAAAGACAAGCAGTTTTCTTAGTTGTGGCCACTGTTAAATTTATCCACATGCTGGCAGGGACAACAACGCAGTTAGCTCAGGGTACAATGTCGGGCTGGCCCCCTCTCACTGGGGACATGGAAGCAAAGAACATGGAAGTTTTCTATCAAGCACCAAGTGAACCCTGAAATAAACTTGCAGGATGCCCTTCTTTCTATTTCTTCCTTTGAGGCTTATATGGTTTGAGAAGGATAACTCTGTCCCCTTGTGGATGTGGTGTTTGTTGATTATTTTTTAAAAAGATTTTATTTATATATTTGAGAGACAGAGCAGAGCCAGAGAGCATGAACAGGGTGAGGGGCAGAGGGAGAGGGAGAAGCAGACTCCCTGCAGGCAGGGAGCCCAGTGTGGGACTCAGTCCGAGATCATGACCCAAGTCAAAGGCAGACACTTTACCAGCGGGGCCACCCAGACACCGCTGTTGATTCTTCCAACTTGTCTCAATAGCTGAGATTTCAAGCAAATGTATTATCGTGGATCTTTTTTTTTTTTTTCAGTAGATCCCCTGCTTCATGATTTATAGCCTCAAGTTATATTCCTAGAATCATCCTACCATTGACCATCCCATTTCTTGAATGCTCAACACTATTCCCCCCCAAAAGGAGATGCCTCCCACTTCCAAACTGAATGCAAACACTTGCTCCTCTTCCAAAAGGACATACATCAGAAAAGAATAGTTCCTGACCCATGCTGGGCACTAACCGTCCAGCAATGAAAGAGGACAAACACCACAAAGACACAAGATACAACCCAAGGAAACTCAGGGATAGTAGGGTAGCACATGGTACCCCAGACTCTGCTCGTACTGTAGAGAGGCATGCTTGCCTGGGTACAACCAAAGCCAATGTAGAAAACAATCTTGATTGATTTCATTCAGATTCGTATGTTTATGAGGAGGTTGAAGATGTCAGGAAGAATCTTACCTAAAAAAGCCAACAATAAAAAATACCTTTTATCACAGATACAAAAGATATGCACTAAAAAATTAGGGAAACACAACAAAAAGAGTTATAATAAAACACTTTGGGATTTATTATAGATTTTTTCTCTCAGATCAATTTATGTCATTTTGAATATTTTTTAGCTCCTCATTTAACCCCTGATATATAAAAACACTTATTTGGTCCTTAAAATTCCTGAAGGCCTAAAGTAGTAACCAGGTAATGAATTATTTATACATTAAAATGTTAATTCTTAGAAGAAAAGGGAAACAATTAGAGTTTTCCATGATCAGCATCAAAAAAATTAATTAGGGTGCCTAATTGGTTAATTAGGCACCCTAATTAATTAATAAAAAATTAATTAGGGTGGCTCAGTGGGTTAAGCCTCTGCCTTCGGCTCAGGTCATGATCTCAGAGTCCTGGGATAGAGCCCTGCATCGGGCTCTCTGCACAACAGGGGGCCTGCTTCCCCCACCCCTCTGCCAGTCTCTCTGCCTACTTGTGATCTATCAAATTAATAAATAAAATCTTTTTTAAAAAATTAATTAATTAATTGAATAAACACATTTATATTCAGGAAGAAGCAGTGAGGAAAATGCTCAAAGAGGACTTAGAGGACAAGAACTTCACAGTTGCACAACCAACCAGGACATGATTCAGAATGGGACACCTTCTCTAGATATCGGCTTCAGCACCTCTAGAGTGGTTAGATCTAAATCAGCAATTTTCATTCTTATCTTTTAGAGCTGAACTTTTATATAAATGAAACTTTAAGTAGAGATGTAAACCAATAAAATGCATAAAATCCAGACATATTATTATTGAGGCCAGGGCTACCCTCCCATTTAACTCTCCCCACACATGCCTTGGAGTATCTAAGATTGCTATTTTTAAAACTTAGAAGTAACTGATTTAGATATTCAACATCCATTTTAACATTCAAAATCTGATTTTTGAATTGAAGTATCATTAATATACAACATTATATCAGTTTCAGGCATACAATGTAGCAACTTAACAATTCTATGCTTTACTCAGTGCTCTTTCTGGAGACTGTACTCTTGATCCCCATCCCATTTCACCCATCTCCCCACCCATCTCCCCGCTGGCAGCCACCAGTTCTCTGCATTTAAGAATCTGTTCTTTTTGTTTGTCTCTCTCTTTTTATTCTTTGTTTGTTCTTCTGTTTTGTTTCTTAAATGCTACATGTGAGTAAAATTATATGACATTTGCTTTCATACTGACAGTTTGGTAGATCTGCTTGAGCTATAGTCCTATTTCCAGATTCTGCTTGATTTTTTTTTTCTCTGAACCAGACCAATCCAGTGAAAATAAGTTCTTTTTGATTGAATTAAATTTTTTAAAGAATCTGCACCCATAACATTGTTCACATCAGGCTTGGACTGTTTTACTATCTTTGCACCTCTGACACTTCACATCAGTGGGCCACAGCAGTTGTTCAATGTTAGTTTTCATGTGTGTTGACTCAAGACTAAATTGTTAATCAATCAATACATGTGGCAGGTTGTTATAATGTGACCCCCAAATACTATCTTCTTGTATTTAGGCCCTTGTGCTCTCATCTTGCCCTTTAAATCTGAACTGACCTTGTTACTTGCTTTGAGCAATAAAATGTGGTAAACATAATGTTTCTCAAGTTCTCTAACCAAACCCTTAAGAGGCCCTGAATCTTCTTCTCTCTTGTGAAGAACTAAGTTACCATGTGAAGCAGTCTGAGCTATCATGTTGGCAAGGCCACATGGTGAGAGGGGTCACAGAAGATGAATAACTATGAAGGGAAAGAAGTCTTTGAGAACAAAGACCAAGGAGAGATAGACCTCAGCCTTACAGCCATCCTAACTGAAGGGCAAGACAGGATTATGGAATCATGGAGGCTTCCGTCCCAGTAGCATCTCCATGAATGAAGCCGACCACCATCATATAGAACAGAAGAATTATTTCCGCTGGGCTCCGCCTAGCCAACCCATAGAAACATGAGAAACAAAATATTTGTTGCTCTAAGATGTTAAATTTTAGTGTGGTTTGGCACACCACAATAGATAACCAAAACAGTATGAGATAGGCAAGTAGGTTCAAAGGCTCTCTCAGAGAAAAAAGAACTTGCCCGCTTCAAACCTTGACATTGTCTTGCTCTACTGTTTTCTCTAAGAGTTGTATGTTCTTTCATTCCTTACATATATCATTCTCACATATGTTATCTAAAGCATTTCAAAGAGACCTATCACATCTTATCTAGTCAGGAAACCAGTTTTATTTCAATTTTAATTAAAATGTTAATTTTAAAAATCTTTTTTGTTTTTTTAAAGATTTTATTTATTTATTTGACACAGAGAGAGAGAGAAAGCACAAGCAGGAGGAGGCAAAGGGAGAGGGAGAACCAGGCTCCTCACTGAGCAGGGAGCCAGATACAGGACTCAATCCCAGGACCCTAGGATCATGACTTGAGATGAAGGCAAAGCATACCTGTCTAAGCCACCCAGGCACCCTAAAATTTTAATTTAATTTTAATACATCCTTAGTTTTCAATGAAATCACACATATAAAATACATTCAAAAAGTAACATTATTTATTTGTACATTAAACCTAATAAAATGTTAAATTTTAAAAAAGGATTATGATACAGTCATTATTTGGAATCAGTAACAGATCTGATTCATCATCCACAGATTTCCTTTAGCTTACCTTCATCTCTAAAGTGTCTTCTTGATTATTAATCTCTATCTCTTCTGGTTCCGTCTTTAGCATTTTCCTTATACTGTGTGATATTTCATCTTAAGATGATCAGTATTATATGCATATTTTCTTTTTTTTTGTTTACATTTTCATTTTATTCCATTTCCTTTTATCTTCTTTTTTTATAAATACAAATAACAAACTTTAAAACACAATAGAGGGGCACCTGGAAGTCTCAATCACTTGAACAACTAACTCTTGATTTTGGCTCAGGTCATGATCTCAGAGTCCCAGGATTGAGCCCCAAGTCAGTCTCCATGCTCAGTGGGGAATCTGCATGAGGATTCTCTCTCTTCCTCTCCCTCTGCCCCTCCCCCTGCTTATGTATGCTCTCTAAAATAAAAATCTATTTATAAAAAATCTATTTATAAAAAATAAATCTTGAAAATTATATGTAATCGAATAAATTTTCTCTAAATTCTAATAGTAGATCTAATATTTGTTTAAAACTGTGTGAAAGGGATGTCTGGAGGGATCAATGAGTTAAGTGTCTACCTTTGGCTCAGGTCATGATCTCAGGGTCCTGGGATTGAGTCTCGCATCTGGCTCCCTGCTCAGTGAGGAGCCTGCTTCTCCCTTTATCTGTCACTTCCCTTGCTTGTGCTCTTTCTCTCTGACAAACAAATAAATAAAATCTTTAAAATAAAAATAAAACTGTTAAAAATTAATAATGGAAAGCATATATCAGGACTACAGTTATGTTTAAAATGGTAGCAATTTTCTAACAATAAAATTTGACATCCATTTTTTTTAATGGAAACGTAAAAGATTAATTTGGATGATTTTATATCATAATTTTTGTTTCTTTCTATCCCCTCCCTTCATTGTTTTCAAATTTCATTAAAATTAAAAGATAATTGAATGGTTCATGATGATGTATCAGGACAGCTTGCATCGTCAATATATTTTTTTAGTAAAAGAAGAGAAACACTTTTATGAAAAATATGTTAGCTCTAAATGAGCCAACTATGGTTTGAGATAAACTCACACATTTGATCTGTTTTGTGAGTTTATAATTAATGACTCCGAGCTATTTTTTTCTCATTTTTCTCCTTCAATAAGATGCAGTATTTACAGATAAAATTCTATATTCAAACTAGTCATTAAATAGAATGGCTTAAGCCAACATAGTGAATAAAACAGCATGATTAACACAGCTTCACAGGCTTAGCCTTGGAATCCAAATGATCTAGATTCAAAGCTAAGCTCTAACACTTTCTAGCTTGGTGGATTAAATTCCTAAATAAATAAATAAATAACAATTATTCAGCGAGAATTTCACAATTTCTAAAATTATATGTTTAACTCGTTGGTTTGGGGATGACTAAACAAAATGAGTGTAAATTACAGGGTGCAAAATAATTATGCTGACCTACAAAGGTAGATGGTGCTGAATAATTAGTAGTCAGATGAAAATGACAAGATAAATGCAGCTATCACACCGAATATGAAATAGGAAGATCACTAATTCTTCCCTTTCAAGGAAGAATGTGGAGTTCTATAGATTGCTGTTATCTCAAGTTTTCTGCATGTCAGATAAGTAGTAAAGGTTATTCCCCCACTGCTGGCCATTTCCCTTTCTGCAACCAATTTGGAAAACAAACAGTCCTGGAGTCATTCAAAAGAGATGTCATGCTGGATTTATGCTTTTTGATGTTAATACCATTTCTCATTACACCCTTGAAGTTGCAGGAAATATGACAGTATAGGGGACATTAAACTATATATAAGGAAAAATAAGCAAGAGTCTGAGCTGGTTTAGAGTGCAGCAGTCCTACTCAGAACAGGAGCTAGAGAATGAGGACAGAGCGGCAGGAGGGCGAGGAAAATAAACTTTGCTTTTGTCACTGAAATCACTGTTTAGATTTGGAACCAGACTTTTTTTCTGGTCACCAGTAAAGTAATAAGGAAACTCAAGGACCAGGACAGGAGTTTAGCATCTCCTTCCTTTTTTGAATGAAAAGTAGCCCGTTGATGTGCTTTGATTTTTGGTGTTACTGATGTTTCCTCTAGATGGATTCAAACTTTATGAAAATAAATGTTTAATTTTTAAAATAATGTCCATAACAAAAGTATAGATAATGCTTAGAAGTATTAGAAAACTGAAATAAGCTAGAACTCAAGTCATTCTAATCATTTCCTGATAATACCCCTCCAGTGGAGACTCATACAATGTTACAGTTTGTTACTGACAATACCTGGATTTTGACAATATTTTATCAGTTTTAAAACTTCCAGATCCTAGACAAAACTTCCCAAAATTGAAGACAGTGAAAGGCATGAATGTATTTTTATTTTTTAAAAGATTTAATTTATCTTTTAAATTAAATTGTGCTCTCTCAGAGAGAGAGAGAGCACAAGCTGGGGGAGCAGCAGACAGAGGGAGAAGCAGGCTCCCCACTGAGCAGAGAGCTCGATGTAGGACTCCATCCCAGGATCCTGGGATCATGACCTGAGCCAAAGGCAGATGCTTAACTGACTGAGCCACTCAGGCATCCCATGAAGCTATTCTTAAAAATAAATATGTTAACAAATGTGTTTTATTTTTGTCACTTTAAAATGAAAAATGGATCTGTATGACATTAGAAAGTTGTGTTATGTGTGTGCACGAGCTCCTCTAGTTTGACAAAATATTTTTGCATAGTAGAGAGTTCCCAACTATCCATGCAGGACTTTCCTCCGTAGAATAGAAGTTAGTTACTTTGGCTAACAGTCAGAATTAATATGGGTGGTTGAAACTATATGAGAAAAAAGGTGGAAAAATATCACAGTATCTGTATTTAATTTTTTAAAAAAAGATAGATTTTTCCTAAATTAGAGGTGCTCAAACATGTTAAATCTCTGGACCTCATTACACTCTTATAAACTGTCTCCTATAGTGGTTGTTAAAGGGAGATTTCCAAACACTTCTTTTTTTTTTTTTAAGATTTTATTTATTTATTTGACAGAGAGAGATCACAAGTAGGCAGAGAGGAAAGCAGAGAGAGAGGAAGGGAAGCAGGCTCCCTGCTGAGCAGAGAGCCTGAAGCAGGGCTCGATCCCAAGACCCCGGGATCATGACCTGAGCTGAAGGCAGAGGCTTTAACCCACTGAGCCACCCAGGTGCCCCTCCAAACACTTCTGATGCCAAAAGCCTTGTTGCCAATTTCTGTCTAAAGCATCATTACTATTGCTGATGACAAAAATTCACAACAGACATGGAGATGCCAGAAACTGCATACATCTGTAGAAAATGTCAACCTGACCTTTATTTGCTAAAGAAACTATTGGAATGATTGTTTCTAATATGTTATGTGCTTACTGTACCTTGTAACAAAAAGGGAAAATGCTCTTCCATTTGCATATTTTTTGCAACCTATCAGTGAGAAGTATGAGTGTTGATTCAGAGAATTTCCTAAGTAATTTGCATTTATGCATGTATATATTTATTT